>OY754987.1:8817402-9069902 GCA_963576475.1 Molanna angustata | reverse complement strand
TTTTTTAGTTTTTTCTTAAAAATACAATGTGAGTTAGACGACGCAATATCCGTTCGCTATTCCATGATCATGCTGATTGTACTTCAAACGACAAGCTGAAAAATTCTGTATTGTGGATACGGATGGATAGTGTTATACGTTCAGCAGGTCGGAGTGGAATTCCATGATTGGATAAATAAGTGAATTTGTTTTTGAGGTACTGTGGCAGGTTTGGATTAGAGAGAATATTGTACAATAATGTCAGAATGTGTATATTGCGCCGCTGGCGTATCTTGGGCCAATAAAGAAGATTGCGGTAAGATGATATATGATAAAATTTTTTCAACCCAATGATGAATCTGATACATATATTCTGAAGACGTTCAAGTTTATTAAGATGCACTTCATTTGCATCCAAATAGCATACATCGGCATAATCAAGCAACGGAAGATGTAATTGTGCTAGAGATATTTTACAACGGAATGAAAGGAGGTTTTTAAGTTTATTAAGTGACGTAGGGCAAAGAAAATAGATTTGCTGACATGCGATACCTATTCATGCCACGAAAGGTCGTCATCGATGAAGATTCCAAGATCTTTTACAACCCTGGTAAAAGGAATACATTGGTTATTGTCAGTTTTATTTTTTTTTACATTGTTCAGTAATTAGTAATTTTTATTCAAGGATACTTATATGCGATAAGGTTGGTGAGATGGTCGGTAACCTCCATTAGGAGCGGCACAGGACGAAGAAAAAGAAGGATGTGGTTTTATTGGTATAAATATGTTTTACTTACACATTAAATAAAAAGTGTTTATTAACACCGTACCTTTTGTGGAGGTACCAATTAAAAGTTGTAAATTAGACCACAAGACCTGTACAGTCTGAAGAATTCTTCAAGTCTCGGAATCTGAGATAGTTCACCGCTGAAAATTTTTCCCATCAGTTTAATATTACATATTGAATTATGTACCTTGCCTATTCAAATCTGTACGATATAAGAATTATGTGTAACATTGCACAGTTTGAGTTTTTAGCAATTATTAATTAAAAAATAAAACTTCATGAAATTCTAAATTATAACCAAGCACACCATTTTATTTCTACATTATTTATAGTTAATAATAGGACGACTGTTTCGCGTGGTAAAGGTCTTTTCAAGGCCTCTTTTACAATGTATAATTAAAAAGTTCGACAAAATCAGTGTTAGTGTTGAAAAAAAAATAAATAGATTATGAAACTCTTAGTGTGGAAACAAAATTTAAGATTCGATACTAATAATAATAATAAACACTTCATTGTACCCTGCGCAATGGCGAGTTTTTTGCCATATGGCAATTTCTTCCAACTAACCATTGTTTCCAGCCCAGAGAAGCAATATTAGCGTGAGAAATCAATTTAAATATTTTCTCTTCTGCTGGAGATCGAACCCACGACTCCTTCACAGAAACCAAACGACTTACTTACTGTACTACGGCGATCGGCACAATATTTAAATAATACACTTTACAAATTCGTTATTAATTATGTACAGTAAATCTCCAAAACTGAGATTTTTAGGATAGTATCTGGAAAAAAGGTCATTCTTCCAGTTGAATAGGTAGTTTTTTTAATAGGTATTGTCTATAAGTGTTTTTTTTTTCATTTTTTTTATCATTTAAATAAAATCGATTCATAAAAATCGAGCTCGTTCTATACCAAATAAAACCACTGGAAATCCTTACTATTTTATAATTCAAAGTCGATTTGTGACATTTGATGACATGTGAAATACTAACATTTAAAAAAAGCAAATAACGCCTACGAAGATACCATTTTCACCTCCACGATCTTTAACATATTTGCCTGTAAATTATCGGGAAGGCGATTGCAAGAAGAATCTTCAGTGGAAACTGCACTTCGTCAATTATACCACGAAGAGATTGGTTTAAATCGTATCGATCTCTAATATGGAAACCAAAGAATAAGTGATCCAGATCTTCGAGATCTAATCCAAACTCGCAATTGACAAGATTTGACTTGGGGGGCAAGTCTGGTGCAACCGGCGAAATGAAAAACCTCACGATTACCCATATCATGGATATAATTATTATATGGAGTTCTATCTTTAGATGTCATAGAACTCCATACGATAATTATATCCATCATATGGGTAATCACGAGGGTTTTGATTTCGCCGATTGGACCAGACTTGCCCCCTAGATTCAATTTAAACAAATGAACATCGAGTCTATAGTAACCGAACCACATTCTGGATATACGAGAAATCATCGAATGGTATTTTAACTTATTTTCAAGTGTTAGAAAATTTAATATTCATAGAATTTTCAAAATTTTGATTGAATTTGATTGAATTTGATTGATTAGGGAAGTCAATAAAAAGTGTAAGCACTGTAGGAGACTGCTTTTTCGGTTCTCATCTAAATATATATCATGACTGTCTCTATTGAGATATTAAGACAATATTTTGGTAAAATGCTCCCTAATTTTGGTAAAATGCTGGTTACGGGCTCTAACGTTTCAAACTGGGAACGATACAGCAGGTATATGTATACTTACAATTAACTTCAGGTTAGCTTGAATATTGCCATTTAATTATTTATTCAACAGACTCATTCTGCTACAATGTTGTTTTATACATTATTTTTTTATTTATCATTTTCAAATAATGTTTTTCAGCATCAAATCACTAGTGCATAGATATTTTTTATACTCGTTGCATTTTTTTTTCAACCTATTGAACACATTGAACTTATGTATATACTTATGAAACTCAACAAAATATGTCTGATTGGCTAGAAACACTAGACGTACATTAATTTTATGTATGAATAACAAAATTTTCAAGCATCATGTCCTAAAGCAAAAGTTTTATTCGGTAAAGGCTTTTTGCGTCAGGACGAAATCCGATTATTTGCGGCTCTGGGGATCACCGAAGTTTCAATAACTCCATAAGGTTCAACAACAACAACAGTATTTGCTGCAGAAAACTTTTTTTTGTTTCGTATCAAAGTCGGTCGGGGCGGTACCTCTTCACACCTTATATAACAAACAACTACCACAAAACAAGCTTTCATAGACATTTTTTTAATCAAATGTCCACCATCTAGAATGTACAAATTAGCTTTTAAAAAATCACCGCTAATATGGAATAGTGGAAAATTGTACATACATACTCTGCTCACAATAATTATACATACATGTTTGCTCGCTATTCATTTAATTATATTTTTTTTTCTAATTACTCAAAAAAATTAGTAACAACAAAAATTTTTAACTTTATTCCACTAATTTAAAATGTTGACCACTGACGCACTGATGCTCTTTGAGCGAAAATTAGTGGAATAAAGTTAAAAATTTGTGTTGTTACTTATTTTTTTAAGTAATTTTATAATATGAATTATATTTTTTTTATTAAGTTTTCAAGCATTTTAATTGGTTAAGTTATTGATACCTACAAATCGTATCTACATATCGGACGTCCTAAAACAGGTTCACCTAGTTAAGACGTCCAATGAGACAATATAAAATTAATTCAGAATTTTATAATCACAAAAAAATATGGCACAATTCATGACAACTTCAGACTAAACGTTGATATTGATATTTTTTTTATGATAAATGTTTAGGGAGGTTAAGATTAGATTATGATCGATCATATAAATTTTTAAGATTAGAACGTATTAGGATAATTAAGTGTCCTCTTGGAGCATTTTGTCGGTGCCAGCATATTCCAATATTTCTATGTCGTATAATAAATTGTACTAGTGTTGCACTATTGCATATTGTTCTGTATTGTTAATGTAAATTAAAATTAAAAAAATACACTACTTCTATTGGTATTTTTTGTATTTATAATATTTTTTTATTTAATGTTTGGTTTATTTTGAGTTCATATGTATACCTATCTTTTTTATATTATTTTTTATTTGATTGTTTTACTGTGTAGGTTTATCTTTTTTTTGTAGACCTAATTTTTTTCCTTATTTTATATTTTTTCTTCAATATGTGTTAAAATGTGTAGGTTTGTATATAGGACAATTTATGTCGTATATTAGTAAATAAATAAATATGTAGAATGAACGGAATTAGGAGTACCGAGGACCTGGACCTGTATCGCACCTCACAGGACTGTGAGAGTTTCTCCCAAGTGATGTCAACGTCGCGGGGAAACCGACAGGACGCACGAAGAATCGTAATGTAAAAAAAAATATAAGAACATAAAAAAAGTATATTCTCTTAATAATTCGTTTTTTTCGTGACATTTTTCGTCTAACGAAAATAATCTGTTTTCCCTTAACTTGGAAACAAATATTTTATCGATTAGGTACAATAACCCAATGAATCGACAGTAAGATACGAGAAATTTGTTTGGCAAGGTCTATATTTTTCATGATTTTTACAACTTTGAAGTAAAAAAAAACACCAACTTAGAGGCTCCGCGGCATAAGTACCTATACCTATGTTTTATACATGAGTAGAACATTTAGTATGTATGTGTGTCCTATATAACTTTTAATCCGCTCAATGCACAGAGCCCAAAATTTCAGAATATAATATAGACAATCATAAGCCTACAAAATTTTTACACTCAGAATTTCGAATTTTTCTTTCAGTCAGGGATTATCAACTTTTAAATTTTTACTTTATTTTTCCATATATCTCAAAAACCATAAAAGTCAAAACGCTGAAAATTAATCTAAATATAGACAAACACAAAATCTCAATTATTTTTTTAAAATTCCCAGTTTCTCAAATATTTTTTTTTTTTGAGAAACACATTTTTGAATGATATAATTATGTATTTATCTTCCTATAATTCAAATTTATTTTAAAATATCGAAACACCCTAACTTGATAATTTAATTTTCTATAAAAATTATGTGCATTATAGTAGTATTAATCAAACTTTTTTAAACAATTTTCATAAAAGTTGCATTACTGACGACATCGATTCATACAATTTGTATGGCAGTCGCCTATACACAATATCAAAGAAGACTTAATAGTTTGATACTTAATATCTAAACATACATACAAAACCATCATGCTGTTTTCATATTCTGGGTAGGAAAAAAGAACTGATATCCATACTATCCTATCCTGACATACAATCCTACATGTTTTGTTTAGAAAACAAAATATCTTAAAATATTAAATAATTTGGATTTATGAATTTATAAGCATATCGAAAGCAAAGTCCGAATATATAAAACATGTGTAAGACCCATTGCCACCTACGGAGTAGAGACCAGAGCAGACACAACGAGAACAAAATCTCTTCTGAGAACATCAGAGATGAGGACATTGCGATGTATAACCGGAAACACTCTAAGAGACCGAATTCGAAATACCGAAATAAGAAAAAAGTGTAGTACGGAGGACATCGTCAGATGGGCAAGACAGCGGAGGCGATATTGGAGCTCACATGTAAACAGAATGGCTGAAAATAGACTCCCACGTATCGCTCTCCAGGAGAACCCAGCTGGAAGAAGACCACCAGGAAGACCTCCAAAGAGATGGCGAGACAGTTGGCAGTCCACATCGCAGGAGACAGAAATACAAACGGATCAAGCGGTACAAACAGATCTTCGGATCTATGAAAAGGAAGAAGAAGAATTTATAGTTTGGTACGTATTCTTCTATCGTCATCGACAGTGGATCCTATGTGTTACATAACTAGTATATATTGAAAAACAAAGTGATATATTTTTACAATATATCATGATCTCTATAGAGAATAGAAGTATTCCTGTCTCATTCAAATTCTCTCTCCGCTCTCTTTTTGTCAACATCCATAGTTTGGCCTGTTAATATTATGACAGTACATATGGCGTCGATTATAATTTTATGTAAGCTAGTAAACTATATGGTTATAACGCCAATCATACGACCGACCCGATGTCATGTTTGGCAATTTTATGAGTTTGTAGTAATTTAACGTTCAGTAAGTACTTACATAAAACCATGAAGGCTATAACATAGAATCAAATTGTTAAGAGAGGTATGTACAATATGTACATACATAAGTAATAAACAATATTAATCAATACTTACGTACTTCTTACTTCCGATGGTCATACAACTCCGGTAGAGCTTTATCCTCCTAAACAATACCTTTCCAAGCCTTCCTGACAGCTGCAGTGGACTCCCAGTCATCACAAGCATTCAGCACGTTCAGATCTCGGGTAACATTGTCCATCAATCCCTGCCTTGGTCTTCCCAGGGGTCTCTTGCCCACAGGGTTATTTTGCTGAATACGTTTTGTGGCTCTTTCTTCCCCTGATCTAATAACATGTCCAATCCAAGCTAATCTTCTGGACCTGATTTCGCTGGTGATTAAAGGTTGTACTGTCAATGCACGAATTTCCTCATTGCTTCGTGGTCTATAGGTACCTGCCGCAATTCCTGGTCTTGGGCCTAATATTTTACGCAATATCCTGTTTTCAAACGTTAGCAGTTTTTGTTGGTCCTTGAATGTCATGCATTTTAATAATTAAACATTTCATATTATGTTAACTAATCCTTTTTCTTCTTCCCATACCGAGACCATAGAAAACCTTTGAAATACTTATTCAATAACTGAGCTAATAAAGTAAAACTTAATATTAGGCATAATAATTAAGGGAAATAAATGTTTGCAATAAATAATATAGTCCCTTTAAAAATATTTTCATGTAACACACGAGATCCAACTGTCGATGGCGATAGTATGTGGGAATACGTACCTAATTACAAACCCTTTAATCCAATTCATTTAATATTTTAGGATATTTTGTTATCTATACAAAATATTTATGTCAGGAAGGGATTGTGTGGAGTTCAGTCCTTATCCAAACCCGAATTTTTAAACAGCTTGATGGTATGAATGTGTGGTGGAACATTCCTATGATGTTCCGACATCACTAACTTTACGTCATTGCTACCAACGCAAGCTGCAGTTAAAAACAGCCGTCTCCATCTTTTCAATTCATTCGGAATATCTCCAGTTGCCGTGGCTTGACGTATCGCGAATTCTCCTCGACATTCTTCTACCGTGTAAATTGAATACAATAATTAAACAACTACTATGTAAAACATTATTCGAAATAAATAAGTATCAGAGTGAATACTATCTTTTATTATATGAATTATCAGTTTTCCCAATTGTCTGTTGTATATTTTAATATATGTAGAGAGATGAGATTTAACAATACTTTTGGAACACGCAAATAATCATTCTTATAAATTAATTAATCACAATAATATAATAACTAAATAACCATCTCCCTATAAATGTACGTTTGAAGATTAAGTATCAAACTATTGAGAGTCCCCGTAGATTTTGTGTAGTGTATACTGTCATAATACAAATAGCATGAAACGATGTCGCCACTTAATTCAATTTTTACAAAAATTGTTAAAAAAGTTTGACAAGTCGGTGCTACTTTGTTCTTATTCCTATGTCAACTTATTATTATCAATATATTCCTTTGTGCAATATTAAGTCATGACCGACAAAAGAATTGTCAACATTTTAAAGACGGAAATACCCAACAGCGTAAGAGTACCCGGAAGACCTGAGAAGAGGTAGAAAGACAGTTGGACCTCCTTCTATCAGGAAAGTCCACCCTCGCAAACAGGTCAAAACTTAATACACAATAAAGAAGAAAACAGTTTATTCCCGAAACCGTTTCTGGGACGCTCGACAATTCACTAAAGTTTCATTGCGATCGGATGAACGGTTTAGGAGCGCATACCGTACATAAACCATAAAAATATTAAAGTTTATAAATCTAGAAATATTGACGTACACCTTCCATCTTTTGAGATAAAATCTTCGTTCAATTTTTTGATGAACGTGAATCGATTTTTTGTGTTCGTATTGTAGATTCAATATTAAGGTATATACGCGAACATGAGATATTTTCCCTGGTGGGAGTTAACGATATTTTTGACAAATTTTGTATCTCAATAGAGACGAAGTTGCAATATATGATTATTATAGGAGAACCGAGAAATCAAACACCTACAGGGCATACGAACTGACAGGTCCCTGATTTCTCGGTTCTCCTTTAAATATATATTCAAACTACGTCTCTACCGAAATACCTTTTTGGAAAATGACAAAAATATTTGATGAATCTATTTTTGTGATATTTTAGGTTAGGCAATGATCTTGCCCCTATTAAGGTGGCTTAGGTAAGTATATATACTGTGGCGATTTTTAAATAAATATATTGATTATGGCATAATTTAATTTCTTATGTGATCATCATCATCATCTGTGGCTCTACAACCCAGGTCGGGTCTTAGCCTCCTGCAGAGCCCGCCTCCATGACTGTCGATCCTGCGACGCATTACGCCAGTTATGGACGCCGATGCTGTTCGTATCCTTCACCACTCCGTCCAACCATCGAAGCTATGGCCTTCCAACTTTTCCTTCCAACTTTCGTCTTGGGACGTCCTCCTCGCTCATTCTTTGGACGTGTCCAGCCCATCTGAGTCTTCCTATTCTTATTTCTGTCAGTATGGTAAGCTCTTTGTACAGATCATATAATTCTTGATTGTGCCTGATACGCCACTCTCCATTGTCACAAGTCGGGCCGTCCTCTCAAAAATTTCCAGGGCTCTTTTATCAGATTTAGCGATTGCCCAACATACTGATCCATATGAGAGTGCTGGCCGAATAAGAGTCGTATAGAGGAGGACTTTAGTTTTTCTGGTGAGCACCATTTCTTATGTGATACCTACAAGTAATTTCGTTGCAAATACATTTTTGAGGTAAAATTTCTATACTTTATTCCAATTAACACGTAACCAAACATTATTGTCTACGTTTTTCCTATGTTTACAACCCCAAAGGGATATGATGGGGAGTTATGAATTTGTAAATTAGAAGGTTATTTTTTTATTGCATATTATCAACTAGTTAAGTGTTAGCGCCGAATTGCCGATTGTAACTCGGGCTTAGAGATTAGCGAACTGTATTAAAAAATAATTGCAATTTGTCACGACGCGTTATTCACGGCGATAAGGTAAATAAAGGCATAAGAAGAAATAGATCGAGAAATGAAATCACCTACCAGTACGGAAGAAATCCTCGCCTCGATCGCTCACCCAGTCCGACGAAAGATGCGTAGGCTATATTTTGTTCAACCATAGCACTACACAAAATGATGTTTCCCACAACGTGTATTCACTATCTTGTCGACTGACCGCAGAAAATTCAGAATAAATAAATAATAATAATAATAATAATACGCGCAGCTGTAACAGAAAATGATAACTACAAATTATATTGGAATAGAGACATAATCACAGACAGAACAAACCTACATAACCAACCAGACATTACATTAATCGACAAAATACATAAACACACATATCTAATAGAAATATCGATACCAAACACAGCAAATCTACAAAAGAAACATTTAGAAAAAATAGATGAATACATACCGTTAGCAGAACAGATAAAATCGCAATAGAAACAAGAAAAAGTAACGATAGTCCCAATAATATTATCGTCTACAGGCATCATACCAAAAATACTCCAAAAAAATATAGACATACTAAAGTTACCCCCATACGTCATCAGCAATATACAAAAAACTACAATAATCAACATATCATGTACAATAGTCAGAAAATTTCTACAGGTACCACTTTAAACAACTACACACAAACACACAAACACATAGCCTCACAACTTGAGTACGCTTCGTTCACAACTGAGATCAACATGTTTGCAATAATAATAATAACAATATTTATTTTTCCATAGAAAAATATTTACAGGAACTTCAAGTTTTTTGAATATGAAATTTATGATTTACTGTGTATAAAATAAAATAAAAATAAAATAAAATAAAATAGTTGTTGGGGAAGTACCATGTTTTTTAGTTCCTCCAATAAATCTTTGTCTATCTAACAACATGAGTCATGATAGCGCATATATCGATCGCAGCAGGCTTCGGAGGCATCCGCCTTAGATCGACAATGGCGAGCACTTTTATGGGCGACAACCGCAACGAAGTCCGATTTGACATCCGCTCAAGGCCGTGTGCGAACAAGTACTCATTAAAGACTAACTAAAACTAATCGAAAATTATACGGGATGTCATAAAATACGACAGCGATGTACCTACGTAAATCTCCAATCCCGTCAATTTTTTAGTTAGGATTAGTAAGTCTTTAATGACAAAAGTGACTTGCGTGAGCGAGTTGCTTTATGAATAAAATGGAAATGGGTTGCAGGAATAATTTTATGATTGCAAAAAAAATATTAATTGCAGGAAAATTAACACCTTTGCCATTTGAGGAAAAAGTTTAATATGTATTCGCATTTGATCATATTTTTCAAATAAATTGAAATTCTCAACATATTATTTATTTAATTGTATGATACTTACTATTTTCGATACTACTTATTATTATTTGTGTTGAAAATTTTCGTGTTTAATGTCAACTTTGACAGCTCTCCCGACATTGATAAAATGACCAGTGCGTTTTCTAAGGTCTAGTGTGTAGCAGGAAAGGAACAGAGCAGTTACATGGAAGGA
This sequence comes from Molanna angustata, assembly GCA_963576475.1. Classification (NCBI taxonomy): domain Eukaryota; kingdom Metazoa; phylum Arthropoda; class Insecta; order Trichoptera; family Molannidae; genus Molanna; species Molanna angustata. The sequence continues at coordinate 9,059,378 of OY754987.1, read as the reverse complement.
AGATGGAATAATCAAAACAGGTGATTCGTATTCACGCTAAAAAGTAGGTAAACACCGAACCGAATAACTAGTATCATGCTGAGATTGTATTCTGAAAGTTTCATCACAATGTAACGTTGAGTGTGTGTGCTGTGTACTATATTCTATGAACTCAATATTACTCTCAAGTATGGAATCCACATTACAACAAATACGCAGACAAAATTGAATCAATCCAGAAAAAATACAATCCAAACTAAATTGTGAATACTGTAAGGTTGCAGATAAACGTCGACTTTACATATTGCTATTAGTTATATACATTTATATTCTGTAACTGTTTGTATTCCTTAATAAATAAATAAATAAATAAACTACTTTATCGATTGTCACTAAAGTATTTATTAGATTCTTTTCAAATTTTGCAAATTTGTGTAAACGTTACTCGCTTAGACCGCTTAGATAACTTATCATTGCTTCACATTTTTTTCAACTATCAAATATTTCAAAGTGACCCCAAGTTCAGAAAACTTGAAATTTAATATTGTTATTTTTAAATTGCTAAAGACACATCACTTTCATTAAATTACTTTGAAGAATTATCAAGCATTCTTAATAATATATTTAATTCTGAAAATTTTCCATGCAAAATCTGAATAGATTGTGTTGATAGCGTTGGCCACAACCTGTTCGTTTACTTATATTTTTGCCCAAAATACCCCGAAGTAATATCCTTAATATGAAAATGGCCTTTCTAATAACAATTTGTAATTTGCACGTGGACTTACCTATTGTGCGCTATGCCCAGGAGAATTCAATTCCAATACAGAAATGGATTTTTTGGTCGCATATATTTTGCACGGTAACATTTTTTTTTTTAAATCATATTCAGCTTAATGTATAAAATAACTTTTGGGTCCATCAAAATACCATAAATAATAATAAAAAAAATCCTTTCAGAGGACATATAACAGTAAACCTAATACCTAACTGAAAACATGATATATTAAAATCGCCTTATATGTACATGATAAAGTTAAGCGTTAGTAAGGGTAACTGTCGCGTGCGTTAAAAATGGTTCATATGTATGTGATTCAAAATACCAGAAACCCCAAATTTGTTGATTTTTTGCATGTTAAGAACAAACCTGACTTGAATTGAAAAAAACATTATTGGTCATTCCCTTCGATTTTATGCACTCTTGCATATAAAAGATTTATTTCTTTGAGAAATTTTTAAAACACTTTATGAATTTTTTTAAGGAAAAAACTGTTTAACATATTTGAGAAATTTGTTTTAAAATTGGGGTGTTTAGGTTTATATGCCCCCTTAATTATGTGTTTTATTAATTGAGAGGGAGGCAAGCAAAGCTCGCGGTACACAATGGTATCGTCGCACCGACTCTAATGTATGCTAGTGAGACATGGACATTGGACATGGCAGAAGACGCATGAAAGTAGAATTAACGGGGTTGAAATGAGGTCACTAAGACGAATGTGTGGTAAAACGATGTATGATAGAATAAGAAATGAGGATATTAGACGAGAATGTATGATTGAAAGAAATATCGTAAGTAAGATGAAAATAAATGCCCTAAGGTGGTTCGGCCACATAGAAAGAATGAGTGGTGACCGTCTGATAAAAAAAGTATACAAGGCTGATAAAAGAGGAACGAAAAGTAGAGGTCGGCCAAGAAAAAGTTGGCACGATCACATAAATGGGATTTTGAAAGATGGTGATGTTAGAAGTAAGAATAATAGAAGAGCGTGTATGAGACGATGTATGGACGTGAATGAAGCGAGGAATGTATGTCAAGAGAGAGGAGTCTGGCGTTCGGTTCTCTCTGCCTACCCCAAATAGGGAAATGGCGTGATGGTATGTATGTATGTATGTCATGAAGTTGGTGATAGTCTAGTAGTGAATCATAATTTAAATCCTGTGCAGGAATTTTCAGTTTATAATTAAAAAATCGCAAGAATTTGTGCTGGACAGTTTCGATGGATGCAGAGTGCAAGGCATAATATGGCGACCAGATGGGAGAATTGAATTCAAGCTGACTACGAACAAGTGATAGGTATTGCGTCCTGAATACATTTACTGATTCAAATTAAGCTGTTGCCCTCAAGACGAAACCGAGCATTTTTAGGGCCTTATTTGTAATATTATCTATATGAGGTACAAAACTCATTTGTTCATCAAAGGTGATACCAAGATCTCTTATAGTCTTGACACGCTACAACTCTGTATTCTCCAGGCAATATTTGTTTACAATCGGATTTTTGAGTCTACACGTGATCTGATGTATGCAGACGACAAAGTATTGTTAGCAGAAAGTATGGAAGAGTTACAGTATCTTGTAAGTATGGTATATGAAGGATGCATAGAAAACGGACTTAAAATGAATGCCAGCAAATCAAAGGTAATGGTCATTGAAAAGAGTGAAAGCAGAACAGTGTGTCAAATAAAAGTAGAGAATGAATGGCTTGAACAAGTCGACGAGTATGTCTATCTGGGTAGTATGTTCCAACGGAATGGACGGCCTGATAAGGATATTGAAAGAAGAGTTATGGCAGGAAACAGAGTGAATGGAGCACTTAGACCAGTTATGAATGATCGCAACATATCAAGAGACGCTAAAGTTGCCATTCATAACGCAATCGTAGTGCCAACCCTGACGTATGCAAGTGAGACCTGGACATGGCAGAAGTCGCACGAAAGCAGAATAAATGCAGTTGAAATGAGATCGCTTAGAAGAATTTGTAACAGAACGATGTATGATAGAGTTCGGAATGAAGATACAAGGAAAGAATGTAAGATAAAGAAAGATGTAATTAACAGAATGAAAGTTAACACATTGAGATGGTTTGGCCACTTGGGGAGAATGAACGAAGAACGCCTGACGAAGAAAATATACAAAGCTGACAGGAACGGAATAAGAGGTCGCGGGCGCCCAAGAAAAGGATGGCACGACCATGTAAACGATATTTTGAAAGATGGAAATGTAAGAAGCATGAACAACAGACGAACATGTATAAGACGATGTATGAATGTTGATGAGGCGATGAATGTGTGTCAAGATAGAAAAATGTGGCGTTCGGTTCTCTCTGCCTACCCCGTGAGGGACATGGCGTGATGGTATGTATGTATGTATGTATGAAAGGTAATAGTTTGGCACTTAAAGTTTATTTTTCCCACACCATTCAATTCAATGCATTTAAGTTATCTTGTAAAGTGTGACAGTCTCTTTCATTCCCAATTTTTTCAAACAGTTTTAGATCGTCTGCAAATAACAGGACTTCTACATTCTCAAATATTAGCACTAGGTATATCATTGACAAATAATCGAAATATAATTGGCCTTAGAATGCTCCCCTGCGGCACACCACTTGTCGCTATAAACCCCTTTACTATTAAAAAAATAATATTTTTGGATGAGGTGATGCAAATTTTTTTGATTTGATGTTTAATATTTTTTGATGAAGTAATATAAAATTATAAAAAATGTTAAATAAATAATAAATTCTTTAAATACGTGTTTTTGATAACATTTTTCGTCATACGAAGATAATCTGTATACCCGCAACTTATAATATAAGATAAAATATTTAATCGATAAGGTACGCAATAATAAGTGATAAACAATGCTAATTTTTCAAAATATATTTTACGGGTGGAAACAAAGCATTCCTCTCTCACTCCCCCGTATTCAAATTATTTTATCTCCCACTCCTTTTGCCGAAAGCTGAATTTTTTCATAATAATATTTTGTTACCATAGCATTGGCTTTCGTGATTTTAATGAACAAATTATTCCATTAATATTTATTAATTACACAGCAATTTTGTTAACGATGCTAAAATAACAACACATATTTTTGTGATTTTATGCGTCATTAGTTTAATAACTTAAGGACGCTTCGAGTTAAGAAGTTGCTGTTTTGTAATTTAAATATAATTTAATTTCCATCCCATCTCTAAACCGTTTTCTATTTTTCTAATTTTAACATGATTTATAAATCCTGATTTGAGAACCATTAAAAAAATTCTAATTTTCTATTTTCATTTTTTCAATTTTCTACAGTATTTTGGTTTTTAAAAACAAATAATAATAATATAATATTTACAAACCCGGAGACGCGGATACAGTGGCGGCTGGTGATATTAAATCTGAGAAGGGCTCAAAATTTGGTATCAATTAACTAAATAATAATACTAATATATTATTTCGGATGATTTATAGTTTAAACTATGTAATATCAATTAATGTTAGCCTCAAGGAATTGCAACCCAGCGTTCGACCATCGAAATGTACAACAAAAAATGAATGTATGAAAATATATCTACTATATTCCTTCGCGGGCACTGCCCGTTTTGCTCGAAATGGGCATACATTCAGCGTGTACGGCGAGCTGCGGCGACAGCGGGCTGTTGCGTGAATTGTATGGGTTCTCCGGACACAAGTCGACTGTGCTCGAGGAATGAAATATTTCATAAAATCTTGCGTGCTTTACAAAACAGGTAGGTTTAAATACTTTCGCTAAATATACTATAGACGTATGGTTTGGCCACATGGGTAGAATGAATGAGGAACGCCTGACGAAGAAAATATACAATGCGGATAGGAATGGATTGAGAGGCCGGGGCCGCCCAAGAAAGGGATGGCACGACCATGTGAACGATATTCTGAAAGACGGAAATGTTAGAAGCATGTACAATAGACGAACATGTATGAGACGATGCATGAATGTTGACGAGGCGATGAATGTGTGCCAGGATAGAAAGATATGGCGTTCGGTTCTCTCTGCCTACCCCGTAAGGGACATGGCGTGATGGTATGTATGTATGTATATACTATAGACGTAAGACGGCAAATATTAATAAGAAAAATAATGTGTTCTGAACATTTAATAACATACATTTTTTGGAATCTTTTGAACAAAGTGTTTGGTGGGGGCTAACCCCGAGAGCCCTTTAGGAAAAGCCGCCACTGCGCGGATATGAAATTAAAGGTAAGAAATAAAAGTGGACTGTATTTTTGTAGGGGTGATTATTAGTTGCAATCACTGCAAGGCAAAGGAAGGATATATTATATGGAGCACTCTCTTACTTGAACCTTGATCCTCTCCCTTGGTAGGATGATCACAACTAGTCACTTTATTCACACGCGCGCGGTGAGAGCAATTTTATGATAGTGAGTTTAGAGGAACGGTAAAAAGGTGGAAGAGATGCGGATAGTCTTAATAAGACGCGGTATGAAAGGAGACTGACTTTTGGGTGTTGGGCGGGCAGTGATTACAACAATTATATGTCACATTCTCATATAAAAAAAACTGCAACAATTATTTTGGTGTCATATTGGCACCAGCACAAACCATTTACCAAAATCCTTGCAAATACTTTGCCTTTTCCTTCGTGAATAGTCTTAAATTCTTACTTATATGTTCATCGACTGTTCTGGAACTAACATACGTAGATTGTTCTGGAGCTTAATATTGTGTTGTAATTATTAGGTAAGCGAATATTTTTATTATTGCATATGCGCAAACATTGGATTTATTTTTTAACAGATTTTTAATTATCTCAATAGAGACGAAGTTGGAATATTTACTGTAGGAGAACCGGGAAATCAAGGCACCTACAGGGCTTACGACCTGTCATCGGCTGGTTTACGTGATCACTTTATGCGCTTGCGCAACGTTCACCAATTATGCCTTTTTAATGAGATCCCTATCAATTCAATTTTGAAAGTTCTATATATTGTAATACTGAAATTCTTTTCGCTTGAAAATAAGGATTTTTACTACAGCCATCTATGTGTGGAATTATGAACAACATTCTTATTATTTTTTTTATTAGGTAAGTGTATTTGTATAATGGTGTGAAGCGCTATATGTTAAAATAAATAAATAAATTAGTTACAATAACAGCCCCCCTGGACAACGTGTCATTAAGCTCAAGAAAAGAAACAAAAAAAGATAACTCAATGTATGGAAGTGACAGTTGTCACGTGACTGGCAACTGTCACTTCCATACATTGAGTTATCTGCTGTTTCTTTTCTTGAGCTAAATGACACGTAGTCTAGGGGGGCTGGTTTGCATAATAGGCTGAGCCGTACAATATTTTAATCCACTCATGAAACGGGTCTTAAAAGTTGTTTTTTTGGATACTGTTAAATTAAAAAAATATAAAAAAACATTCTTTACTTGTTTTGGCACTCTACCAGAGGTCAGAGTTTTCAAAATAGTCATGTGTTTTATTTTTCTGTATAAAGTTTGATAATTTGAAAATAATTATACATATATGGTCGCTGCAATACGTTAAATGCAGTAGTCTCGCTGGTCATTCGTTGATTTGAAAGGGAGTAAATTAATGTTGGTCAATTTTGGGAGACCTTGTCAGCCATGCTCTAATAGTCAATTTGATCGGGCGTATGTCGTTAATAATAATATTCTCTATAAAACGTTTATTATTTAGTTTGGATGAATCAAGGAATTTCAAACATCCATTATAATTCATATTTTCCAAAATACATCCCACAAGCCCCAGTTTCAAGTATCAGTAGAGGGCCAAAAGTACTATTGAATCAGAAAATTAAAATGCAGTATCCTTAGATTATTTAAGATATAGATACCTAGTCAGCGTAATGAAAGTATGACAACTAAAACTAAGAACAATGTTCTGAGTTTCACTCGCCCGGCCGTCAATACAGTCATAGAACACATAGTAGTAGGTACCTACCGATTCGATTACCGATCTACCGCCTCACACACACATGTTAATAAAACTTGTCATACTTTCGAATTCGAAATTTATATGACACGCGGCTTCTGTACCTTATAATTCTATGGCAGTATCAATATTTATGCGCATTTTTGATGCGACTTTCGCTAAGATATGTTTAAATATAACATTCTCCATAAATGGACGGCCCAGCCTAATGCATAATAATATTTTCTTATATTTCTTTTTTTAAAAATAGCCTCAATTTCTTGTGATCTTTTTCATGAACTTAGTTTTCCCGACTAAAAATTTTCAAAGTCCGTCTAAAACGCTCCCGACAATTTCCAAACAGGATCAAATCTCAATGTAAATAAAATAATGTAAACAGATAATGTTCTGGATTTAGTCTATACCTGTTTGAATTTCCGTTTGTCTATACTCTCGATTTTGTTATATACCTCCTTCGCATTATATTACCGTGAAAATAACAAGAAGCAACATTTTCAAAATGGCGTCTCGTGAAATATCCGCATTTCGGAGGGAAAACGCGACAACCGCCGGATGCGGAAACCGCTGACGGTCTCTATATAATGTAAACACCTAACTTCAGGTTTGTTGCATGTACCTATCCACCTAACAAATATGTATATTTTCAGTATATACATACACAAAACTACATAGTAAACCACGATTTCGTCATATCGCCGTGTATTTATAATCTTATTCATAAAAAATTTCTATCCAGTAATTTAATCATTCATTTATTCATCCATGATTAAATTAATTTATTTATCTATTTTCTTTTATCATAGTATTTTGGTGTCCCGTAAGAGCTGGGTATTCTAAAATACAACTGACAGCGATAACATCTTACATTATTAAACAATGAGATTCACCACACATTCTGAATGTTTTTAAACAAATACAGTGAAGTGCATTCCACTTAATTGGACCGCTCACACCAAAGCATATCAGTAAGCCACTTTGTTGACTCTGTCCAACTCCTTTATACGCAGCAACAAAGAAAGGATAGAGGATGTAGGATGTGAGAGAGGATGGAAAAGAAGTGTCAATTAAGAGTTATTAGAGAGGTATAACATATATAAGTGCGGTGATAGCCCAGCGGTAAGATCGTCGCCTCACATGCGTGAGGTCGACGGTTCGAATCCAGGCGGAGCACGCACCTGTGGATTTTGAAAAAATCCATGTGCGGATTTATATCAATTTGTCTAGTTCCCCTTTCTAAGGGTTACGAAGGTCAGATGACAGTCGCTTCAATCTAATAATCAGACTTGCCAATTTCAGGAGAGAGAGAGAGAGAGAGAGAGAGAGAGAGAGAGAGAGAGAGAGAGAGAGAGAGAGAGAGAGAGAGAGAGAGAGAGAGAGAGAGAGAGAGAGAGAGAGAGAGAGAGAGAGAGAGAGAGAGAGAGAGAGAGAGAGAGAGAGAGAGATCTGTTTTGCGTGAGCCCATAATATGTTTGTTGAGGTACCTAATGATTGTGAGTGCAGAAAGTTGAGATTGTGTACATATTTAGTACGGAATGGGAACAATCACCTGGTTCATAATTGCATATAATTGACAATAAAAATTGTAAACTGCTAGCCCTAGAACAAGATTTCCTAGTTGGACAGCAGTATTCTACTATTGTCATTATAAATATGGTGTGATTAAAGGTAAACAAAAAATAGTAATGAAAGTAAATGAATGTTATGACGTCGACGAATCTTAGGCAAACGATGAAGATTTTGGTAAGTGGAAACTTGATCATATTTTCTAAGATTGTAAATAAAGCCAATACGTACATTTTACAATCGTTCTTCTTCTTCTTCTTCTTCCGGTGCCATGTCAGGAACCCCCGACGTCGGCTAGCACTCTGGCAAATCCCTCTCTGTCCTGTGCTGCGTGGAATATCTGTTCCACGGTCCTGAAGCCGGTCCATTCCCTAATGTTGCGCAGCCAGGACATCTGTCTCCTTCCAGTCCCTCGGCGACCTTCTATCTTGCCCTTCAGTATTAGTTGGAGCAAGTGATACTTCTCCCCCCTCATCATGTGACCCAGATATGTGATCTTGCGGACCTTTATTGTGGACAAGAGTTTCCTGGTTGTTCTGGCTCGACTTGAGACTTCTGAGTTCGTAACCAGATCTGTCCAAGGGATTTTGAGCATTCTGCGATGCAACCACATCTCAAAAGCTTCCAGCCTGTTCATTCCTTACTCGAAGATGAATTTTTGTCACGAGGACATAAGCAGTACTGCACAATTTATATCGATATCGACAGGTCCTTAAATGAAAGCAGTGCTGAATCGTTTCGGGACAGAGCATAGGTGATACGAGACTTGTGTGTACTACACACCAGTAAACCAGCAGCTGGTTACCCCACATTATATGCTCTTATGTATGTAGTTACTGATTGGATCAGTCATAAGTCATAACGGTTTTGCTAAATCCAATATGTAAATGTTATTAATTTGAAGATTATAAGGTAATGAACATCCACACGCGTGTCGGTGGTGTATTGTGTCGTTATGTATAATCTAAAAATTTAAAGGCTGTCGAAATTGCTAGAATTAAAAAAAAAAAAAAATATATATATATATATATATATATATATATATATATATATATATATATATATATATATATATATATATATATATATATATATATATATATATATATATATATATATATATATATATATATATATATATATATATATATATATATATATATATATATATATATATATATATATATATATATATATATATATATATATATATATATATATATATATATATATATATATATATATATGTTATAATATTTTTATCTCGGTTTTCCCGTGTCAGTAGGTCTTGACTAAGACCATTTGTCTTCCGACGTTTCGCCTGAATATCACCAGGCATTTTCAAGGACTTAACGAAAAGCACGCGCGCGACACACGTCTACTCACACTGAAAGCTCACCGTCAAGATGTGCTCACCGTCGGTGAGCTTTCAGTGTGAGTAGACGTGTGTCGCATATATAATATATAATAATATAATATATATATATATATAATAATATATATAAATATATATATATATTATATATAATATATATATTATATATACTATATATATATATATATATATATTATATAATATATATATATATATATATATATATATATATATATATATATATATAATATATATATATATATATATATATATATATATATATATATATATATATATATATATATATATATATATATATATATATATATATATATATATATATATATATATATATATATATATATATATATATATATATATATATATATATATATATATATATATATATATATATATATATATATATATATATATATATATATATATATATATATATATATATATATATATATATATATATATATATATATATATATATATATATATATATATATATATATATATATATATATATATATATATATATATATATATATATATACCTTTGTACAACAATCTTCCAGCAAGTATAAAATCACTGGATGCTTTGGATTTCAAGAGAGAGGCTAAAAAGTATTTTGTTAATAATGCTTTTTACTCTTCTGACGAGATACTAAACATCAATCCAACTACATAATCTGTGATATATATGAACACTAACATACTAATTAATTAATTATTATATATTTGTATTTGTTTGTTTTGTCGTCCTTGACTTTGTTCTTGTATTCTTTCTACTTCTTCAATACTATGTACCTTACTTTTATCTTAAATAACCCTTTACATCCTCCTAGCACTGAATTTTTCTTTTATTTTCCGAATTGCTTACATATTTTGTATGCATACTTTTTGTTTCTCTATATTATTTATTTTTTATTTACTCTTTAATATACTATATCTGTACCCTGATAAACCATGATGTCATGTTATTACAATGTATTGTATCAATTATTGTGGCCATAATATTGTGAACCATGTAACGATGAACCCAAGTGTTCTGTAAAGAACCTATGGGGGATAAAATACAATAAACAATATACATTTCTGACTTCCCACTCGAAATGTTATCTAGTACCCTTTATTCCAATACTTGAATATCACAACCCTCTTCAATGATTGGAAGTATGTTATTGGCATATGTATTTGATGATTCACTCAAAGTGAATGAAGTGCAGTATTTTTTTATTAATTTAATTTGCACAACATTCTGTAGGTATGCAAAACATAGCCCATCGTTTGCAAATGGCCAAGTATCATAACATGGAGTCAATTGATTAACTTGTTTGCTAAAAGTGGGTATTTCCTGGTGATATTGCTTAGTTAGTCGCACGAATACTGCACACAGAACAACTGAGCACAACGTGAACACACATGCAATCGAATCAACATATTTTCAAAATCAGAAAGATGGAAGGCTACAAAACTAATAAAATTATTGAAGTTATTATTGTATTCGCATTTTATAATTAATGCGTAAGTTGCTAAAAAATGGGCAAAATATTATCGTGTAATAGAAGTTTGTAAAATGATAAACTTTTTAATTAATCTCTCGCAAGAAAAATAACAAACTTGGATGAATTGAAAGTCAAACCATGGAGTTAAATCTCACGAAGCATTAAAAAAATAATAACAATCAATAATGAAAATAAAGACGTGATAAAAATTGTAAATATGAAATATAATAATATTTATCAATATGATTTTTAGGACACGGACACCACAGAAAAAGCAAGATTTGAGACGGAAATTAGGCAGCTTAGAAGACTATGCATGAAAACGATGAGTGAAAGAATTAGGAACGAAGATATACATAATAGTCTAAGAAATAGCAACGTTTAAAACAGTTGGTTTTTAATAGCTGTTTGATGTTTCCTTTCTTATTGTATTTGGGTATGTAAAAGACAAGTATGGAACCAGGGAGTGGTTGCATTTACAAGTGCGCATTCTCTTTCTATAGGTGAAAATTGCAGATTTTAGTATAAAAAAAAAGAAATATTAAAAATTAAAAAATAACACAGTTATAATCCACGAATTGAGTTAATAATAATAGCCTGAGCGCTTTCGATGGTTTAACCATCGTCATCGGAGGCGATACTTAAACTGTTTGGGCCTTACTTACTATTTATAATGCAAGTTTAATCCAACGTTAAGTTAGTTTCGGCCATACAAAAAACTGGGTAAGTATCAGCTTAAATACAAATTGCAAATAGTAAGTAAGACCATTTAAGTATTAGTATCGCCTTAATCGAGTTTAAGTATCGCCTCGGATGATGATGGTTAATCCATCGAAAGCGCTCAGGCACTTATTATAAACTCAATTCGTGGATTATAACTGTGTTAATTTGTTATTTTTTAATAATTTTCCATCATGAACTTCATTTCTGTGAACGAAACAACATTAAACTTAATGATCATTTGTATCTTTGTAGGTCTTTTTTATACTCTGATTAAAATGAAACTTGGTGTTTTTTTTAAATATTCCAGAAGTACAATTTTTACAAACGGAAGGAATTTACAGGTAAAAATGACATACAAGTACAAATTATATTGAAAACGAGTGGGTTGTGGCCAACACTAAACTCTCCACACCACAAATATTGACAATGAAATATTTTATTCATTCTAAATTTTACTACCAGGAATATAAATTTTCTAACGATTGTATATTTTCATGTTAAGATAGACAAACTATTAATGCCGTATAGTGAAGAATGCTTATGTTGTATGAAATATTTTAAAAAAAGCAGATAAATTTTGTTTTAAAGAACGCGAGAGCATTTTCAAAATTTTGACACGTGATATCATATGAAGATTTTTTTGTTATTTATGGAAAGCTAATCAGTTCTATGTTCAAGCTCTTTACATTATAACATGAAATCAAATTACTGAACGTTTCCATACATAGAAATTTATCTAATTACATTTTTATTCATACTAAATGTTACTATCAGGAATATAAATTTTCTTCCGATAGTATATTTTTATGTTAAGATAGACAAACTATTAATGCAGTATAGTGAAGAATGCTTATGTTGTATGAAATATTTTAAAAAAGCACAAAATTTTGTTTTAAAGAACGCAAGAGTATTTTCCAAATTTTGACAGGTGATATCATATGAAGAATTTTTTTGTTATTTATGGAAAGCTAATCAGTTCTATGTTCAAGCTCTTTACATTATAACATGAAATCAAATTACTGAACTTTTCCATACATAGAAATTTATCTAATTACATTTTTATTCATACTAAATGTTACTACCAGGAATATAAATTTTCTTTCGATAGTATATTTTTATGTTAAGATAAACAAACTATTAATGCAGTATAGTGAAGAATGCTTATGTTGTATGAAATATTTTAAAAAAAGCAGATAAATTTTGATTTAAAGAACGCGAGAGCATTTTCAAAATTTTGACACGTGATATTATATGAAGAATTTTTAGTTATTTATGGAAAGCTAATCAGTTCTATGTTCAAGCTCTTTACATTATAACATGAAATCAAATTACTGAACGTTTCCATACATAGAAATTTATCTAATTACATTTTTATTCATACTAAATGTTACTATCAGGAATATAAATTTTCTTCCGATAGTATATTTTTATGTTAAGATAGACAAACTATTAATGCAGTATAGTGAAGAATGCTTATGTTGTATGAAATATTTTTAAAAAAGCAGATAAATTTTGTTTTAAAGAACGCAAGAGTATTTTCCAAATTTTGACAGGTGATATCATATGAAGAATTTTTTTGTTATTTATGGAAAGCTAATCAGTTCTATGTTCAAGCTCTTTACATTATAACATGAAATCAAATTACTGAACTTTTCCATACATAGAAATTTATCTAATTAAATTTTTATTCATACTAAATGTTACTACCAGGAATATAAATTTTCTTCCGATAGTATATTTTTATGTTAAGATAAACAAACTATTAATGCAGTATAGTGAAGAATGCTTATGTTGTATGAAATATTTTAAAAAAAGCAGATAAATTTTGATTTAAAGAACGCGAGAGCATTTTCAAAATTTTGACACGTGATATCAAATGAAGATTTTTTTGTTATTTATGGAAAGCTAATCAGTTCTATGTTCAAGCTCTTTACATTATAACATGAAATCAAATAACTGAACGTTTCCATACATAGAAATTTATCTAATTACATTTTTATTCATACTAAATGTTACTATCAGGAATATAAATTTTCTTCCGATAGTATATTTTTATGTTAAGATAGACAAACTATTAATGCAGTATAGTGAAGAATGCTTATGTTGTATGAAATATTTTTAAAAAAGCAGATAAATTTTGATTTAAAGAACGCGAGAGCATGTTCAAAATTTTGACACGTGATATCATATGAAGATTTTTTTGTTATTTATGGAAAGCTAATCAGTTCTATGTTCAAGCTCTTTACATTATAACATGAAATCAAATTACTGAACGTTTCCATACATAGAAATTTATCTAATTACATTTTTATTCATACTAAATGTTACTATCAGGAATATAAATTTTCTTCCGATAGTATATTTTTATGTTAAGATAGACAAACTATTAATGCAGTATAGGGAAGAATGCTTATGTTGTATGAAATATTTTAAAAAAAGCAGATAAATTTTGTTCTAAAGAACGCGAGAGCATTTTCCAAATTTTGACAGGTGATATCATATGAAGATTTTTTTTGTTATTTATGGAAAGCTAATCAGTTCTATGTTCAAGCTCTTTACATTATTACATGAAATCAAATTACTGAACGTTTCCATACATAGAAATTTATCTAATTACATTTTTATTCATACTAAATGTTACTATCAGGAATATAAATTTTCTTCCGTTAGTATATTTTTATGTTAAGATAGACAAACTATTAATGCAGTATAGGGAAGAATGCTTATGTTGTATGAAATATTTTTAAAAAAGCAGATAAATTTTGTTCTAAAGAACGCGAGAGCATTTTCCAAATTTTGATAGGTGATATCATATGAAGATTTTTTTTGTTATTTATGGAAAGCTAATCAGTTCTATGTTCAAGCTCTTAACATTATAACATGAAATCAAATTACTGAACTTTTCCATACATAGAAATTTATCTAATTACATTTTTATTCATACTAAATGTTACTATCAGGAATATAAATTTTCTTCCGATAGTATATTTTTATGTTAAGATAAACAAACTATTAATGCAGTATAGTGAAGAATGCTTATGTTGTATGAAATATTTTAAAAAAAGCAGATAAATTTTGTTCTAAAGAACGCGAGAGCATTTTCCAAATTTTGATAGGTGATATCATATGAAGAATTTTTAGTTATTTATGGAAAGCTAATCAGTTCTATGTTCAAGCTCTTTACATTATAACATGAAATCAAATTACTGAACGTTTCCATACATAGAAATTTATCTAATTACATTTTTATTCGTACTAAATGTTACTATCAGGAATATAAATTTTCTTCCGATAGTATATTTTTATGTTAAGATAGACAAACTATTAATGCAGTATAGGGAAGAATGCTTATGTTGAATGAAATATTTAAAAAAAAGCAGATAAATTTTGTTCTAAAGAACGCGAGAGCATTTTCCAAATTTTGACACGTGATATTATATGAAGAATTTTTAGTTATTTATGGAAAGCTAATCAGTTCTATGTTCAAGCTCTTTACATTATAACATGAAATCAAATTACTGAACGTTTCCATACATAGAAATTTATCTAATTACATTTTTATTCATACTAAATGTTACTATCAGGAATATAAATTTTCTTCCGATAGTATATTTTTATGTTAAGATAAACAAACTATTAATGCAGTATAGTGAAGAATGCTTATGTTGTATGAAATATTTTAAAAAAAGCAGATAAATTTTGTTTTAAAGAACGCGAGAGCATTTTCAAAATTTTGACACGTGATATTATATGAAGAATTTTTAGTTATTTATGGAAAGCTAATCAGTTCTATGTTCAAGCTCTTTACATTATAACATGAAATCAAATTACTGAACTTTTCCATACATAGAAATTTATCTAATTACATTTTTATTCATACTAAATGTTACTATCAGGAATATAAATTTTCTTCCGATAGTATATTTTTATGTTAAGATAGACAAACTATTAATGCAGTATAGGGAAGAATGCTTATGTTGTATGAAATATTTTAAAAAAAGCAGATAAATTTTGTTCTAAAGAACGCGAGAGCATTTTCCAAATTTTGACAGGTGATATCATATGAAGATTTTTTTTGTTATTTATGGAAAGCTAATCAGTTATATGTTCAAGCTCTTTACATTATAACATGAAATCAAATTACTGAACTTTTCCATACATAGAAATTTATATAATTACATTTTTATTCATACTAAATGTTACTATCAGGAATATAAATTTTCTTCCGATAGTATATTTTTATGATAAGATAGACAAACTTTTAATGCAGTATGGTGTAGAATGCTTATGTTGTATGAAATATTTTAAAAAAAGCAGATAAATTTTTTTCTAAAGAACGCGAGAGCATTTTCCAAATTTTGACAGGTGATATCATATGAAGATTTTTTTTGTTATTTATGGAAAGCTAATCAGTTCTATGTTCAAGCTCTTTACATAATTACATGAAATCAAATTACTGAACGTTTCCATACATAGAAATTTATCTAATTACATTTTTATTCATACTAAATGTTACTATCAGGAATATAAATTTTCTTCCGTTAGTATATTTTTATGTTAAGATAGACAAACTATTAATGCAGTATAGGGAAGAATGCTTATGTTGTATGAAATATTTTTAAAAAAGCAGATAAATTTTGTTCTAAAGAACGCGAGAGCATTTTCCAAATTTTGACAGGTGATATCATATTAAGATTTTTTTTGTTATTTATGGAAAGCTAATCAGTTCTATGTTCAAGCTCTTTACATTATAACATGAAATCAAATTACTGAACGTTTCCATACATAGAAATTTATCTAATTACATTTTTATTCATACTAAATGTTACTATCAGGAATATAAATTTTCTTCCGATAGTATATTTTTATGTTAAGATAGACAAACTATTAATGCAGTATAGGGAAGAATGCTTATGTTGTATGAAATATTTTAAAAAAAGCAGATAAATTTTGTTCTAAAGAACGCGAGAGCATTTTCCAAATTTTGATAGGTGATATCATATGAAGATTTTTTTTGTTATTTATGGAAAGCTAATCAGTTCTATGTTCAAGCTCTTTACATTATAACATGAAATCAAATTACTGAACATTTCCATACAAAGAAATTTATCTAATTACATTTTTATTCATACTAAATGTTACTATCAGGAATATAAATTTTCTTCCGATAGTATATTTTTATGTTAAGATAGACAAACTATTAATGCAGTATAGGGAAGAATGCTTATGTTGTATGAAATATTTTAAAAAAAGCAGATAAATTTTGTTCTAAAGAACGCGAGAGCATTTTCCAAATTTTGATAGGTGATATCATATGAAGATTTTTTTTGTTATTTATGGAAAGCTAATCAGTTCTATGTTCAAGCTCTTTACATTATAACATGAAATCAAATTACTGAACATTTCCATACAAAGAAATTTATCTAATTACATTTTTATTCATACTAAATGTTACTATCAGGAATATAAATTTTCTTCCGATAGTATATTTTTATGTTAAGATAAACAAACTATTAATGCAGTATAGTGAAGAATGTTGTATGAAATATTTTAAAAAAAGCAGATAAATTTTGTTTTAAAGAACGCGAGAGCATTTTCAAAATTTTGACACGTGATATTATATGAAGAATTTTTAGTTATTTATGGAAAGCTAATCAGTTCTATGTTCAAGCTCTTTACATTATAACATGAAATCAAATTACTGAACGTTTCCATACATAGAAATTTATCTAATTACATTTTTATTCATACTAAATGTTACTATCAGGAATATAAATTTTCTTCCGATAGTATATTTTTATGTTAAGATAGACAAACTATTAATGCAGTATAGGGAAGAATGCTTATGTTGAATGAAATATTTTAAAAAAAGCAGATAAATTTTGTTCTAAAGAACGCGAGAGCATTTTCCAAATTTTGACAGGTGATATCATATGAAGATTTTTTTTGTTATTTATGGAAAGCTAATCAGTTCTATGTTCAAGCTCTTTACATTATAACATGAAATCAAATTACTGAACTTTTCCATACATAGAAATTTATCTAATTACATTTTTATTCATACTAAATGTTACTATCAGGAATATAAATTTTCTTCCGATAGTATATTTTTATGTTAAGATAAACAAACTATTAATGCAGTATAGTGAAGAATGCTTATTTTGTATGAAATATTTTAAAAAAAGCAGATAAATTTTGTTTTAAAGAACGCGAGAGCATTTTCAAAATTTTGACACGTGATATTATATGAAGAATTTTTAGTTATTTATGGAAAGCTAATCAGTTCTATGTTCAAGCTCTTTACATTATAACATGAAATCAAATTACTGAACATTTCCATACAAAGAAATTTATCTAATTACATTTTTATTCATACTAAATGTTACTATCAGGAATATAAATTTTCTTCCGATAGTATATTTTTATGTTAAGATAGACAAACTATTAATGCAGTATAGGGAAGAATGCTTATGTTGAATGAAATATTTTAAAAAAAGCAGATAAATTTTGTTCTAAAGAACGCGAGAGCATTTTCCAAATTTTGACAGGTGATATCATATGAAGATTTTTTTTGTTATTTATGGAAAGCTAATCAGTTCTATGTTCAAGCTCTTTACATTATAACATGAAATCAAATTACTGAACTTTTCCATACATAGAAATTTATCTAATTACATTTTTATTCATACTAAATGTTACTATCAGGAATATAAATTTTCTTCCGATAGTATATTTTTATGTTAAGATAAACAAACTATTAATGCAGTATAGTGAAGAATGCTTATTTTGTATGAAATATTTTAAAAAAAGCAGATAAATTTTGTTTTAAAGAACGCGAGAGCATTTTCAAAATTTTGACACGTGATATTATATGAAGAATTTTTAGTTATTTATGGAAAGCTAATCAGTTCTATGTTCAAGCTCTTTACATTATAACATGAAATCAAATTACTGAACATTTCCATACAAAGAAATTTATCTAATTACATTTTTATTCATACTAAATGTTACTATCAGGAATATAAATTTTCTTCCGATAGTATATTTTTATGTTAAGATAGACAAACTATTAATGCAGTATAGGGAAGAATGCTTATGTTGTATGAAATATTTTAAAAAAAGCAGATAAATTTTGTTCTAAAGAACGCGAGAGCATTTTCCAAATTTTGATAGGTGATATCATATGAAGATTTTTTTTGTTATTTATGGAAAGCTAATCAGTTCTATGTTCAAGCTCTTTACATTATAACATGAAATCAAATTACTGAACATTTCCATACAAAGAAATTTATCTAATTACATTTTTATTCATACTAAATGTTACTATCAGGAATATAAATTTTCTTCCGATAGTATATTTTTATGTTAAGATAAACAAACTATTAATGCAGTATAGTGAAGAATGTTGTATGAAATATTTTAAAAAAAGCAGATAAATTTTGTTTTAAAGAACGCGAGAGCATTTTCAAAA
This sequence comes from Molanna angustata, assembly GCA_963576475.1. Lineage (NCBI taxonomy): Eukaryota > Metazoa > Arthropoda > Insecta > Trichoptera > Molannidae > Molanna > Molanna angustata. The sequence continues at coordinate 9,040,024 of OY754987.1, read as the reverse complement.
TTTTGACACGTGATATTATATGAAGAATTTTTAGTTATTTATGGAAAGCTAATCAGTTCTATGTTCAAGCTCTTTACATTATAACATGAAATCAAATTACTGAACGTTTCCATACATAGAAATTTATCTAATTACATTTTTATTCATACTAAATGTTACTATCAGGAATATAAATTTTCTTCCGATAGTATATTTTTATGTTAAGATAGACAAACTATTAATGCAGTATAGGGAAGAATGCTTATGTTGAATGAAATATTTTAAAAAAAGCAGATAAATTTTGTTCTAAAGAACGCGAGAGCATTTTCCAAATTTTGACAGGTGATATCATATGAAGATTTTTTTTGTTATTTATGGAAAGCTAATCAGTTCTATGTTCAAGCTCTTTACATTATAACATGAAATCAAATTACTGAACTTTTCCATACATAGAAATTTATCTAATTACATTTTTATTCATACTAAATGTTACTATCAGGAATATAAATTTTCTTCCGATAGTATATTTTTATGTTAAGATAAACAAACTATTAATGCAGTATAGTGAAGAATGCTTATTTTGTATGAAATATTTTAAAAAAAGCAGATAAATTTTGTTTTAAAGAACGCGAGAGCATTTTCAAAATTTTGACACGTGATATTATATGAAGAATTTTTAGTTATTTATGGAAAGCTAATCAGTTCTATGTTCAAGCTCTTTACATTATAACATGAAATCAAATTACTGAACGTTTCCATACATAGAAATTTATCTAATTACATTTTTATTCATACTAAATGTTACTATCAGGAATATAAATTTTCTTCCGATAGTATATTTTTATGATAAGATAGACAAACTATTAATGCAGTATAGGGAAGAATGCTTATGTTGTATGAAATATTTTAAAAAAAGCAGATAAATTTTGTTCTAAAGAACGCGAGAGCATTTTCCAAATTTTGACAGGTGATATCATATGAAGATTTTTTTTGTTATTTATGGAAAGCTAATCAGTTCTATGTTCAAGCTCTTTACATTATAACATGAAATCAAATTACTGAACTTTTCCATACATAGAAATTTATCTAATTACATTTTTATTCATACTAAATGTTACTATCAGGAATATAAATTTTCTTCCGATAGTATATTTTTATGTTAAGATAGACAAACTATTAATGCAGTATAGGGAAGAATGCTTATGTTGTATGAAATATTTTAAAAAAAGCAGATAAATTTTGTTTTAAAGAACGCGAGAGCATTTTCAAAATTTTGACATGTGATATTATATGAAGATTTTTTTTGTTGTTTATGGAAAGCTAATCAGTTCTATGTTCAAGCTTTTTACATTATAACATGAAATCAAATTACTGAACTTTTCCATACATAGAAATTTATCTAATTACATTTTTATTCATACTAAACGTTACTATCAGGAATATAAATTTTCTTCCGATAGTATATTTTTATGTTAAGATAAACAAACTATTAATGCAGTATAGTGAAGACTGCTTATGTTGTATGAAATATTTTAAAAAAAGCAGATAAATTTTGTTTCAAAGAGCGTTAGACCATTTTGACAATGTTGACACGTGATATCATATGAAGAAATTTTATGATATCTATGAAAAGCTAATCAGTTCTAAGTTCAAGCTATTAATATTCTTATATCAATATGAAATCAATGAACTGAACATTGCCAAATATAAAAAAATTCTCTTGTTACATATAAGTTTCATACAAATATCCATTAAATAAAATATAATTTTTGAAACCGTTGAATATTTTTCTTTTAACATTGACCAACTTTGAATACAATTTTATGAAGATTCTTGGTGTTGTATAAATATTTGAAACCAAATTAAAATATCTCTAATTTCCAGGTCGTGAGAGCATTTTTTCAGTTTTAATTGATGAAATCATAAAGAAACATTGGGAAAAAATGAACCGTTGTCTATGGAAAACTAATCAGCTCTAAGTTTATGGACTTAACACATGTGATATCAATATGAAGTCAATCGGACTTATAGTTTGGGCTGCAGAGAGGACACAAAAAAAAAACAACGTAAATGATGAATTCATAGAGAAGAAATCAAAAGTTGTCTATGGAAAACTAATCAGCTCTAGGTCTTTGCACTTTACACATATGATGTTAATATGAAGTCAATCAGACTTATAGTTTGGGCTGTAGAGAGGACACAAAAAAGATAAATGCTACGGGGTACGGCGTACGGCGTACGGCGTATACGTCATACACACAAACACATCACGACGAAACTCATAGTGTGCATTCTCTACATGATACCCATTGAGAAATTGATGTAAAAAAAATACGCTTAAATTTTGCGAAATCATGACTCTCCCCTATTCCATAGTGTGGAGAGTAAAAATGTTAATATCTGCAATTTTCACCTATAAAGACGATGCGCACTGGTAAACGCAACCACTACTAGGTGTCAGACTTACCTTTTTCATACCTATATTCAATAAATAAGAAAATATCTAAAAACCAGACATAAAAAAATGATTAATCGAATACGTGTAATCTCTCGGACTACAAGGATATTGTTAATAGAATAAATGTAAGCACATTGTGGTGGTCTAGGCACATGAATAGAATGAACTCAGAATGAATGATCAAGCAAATTTATAGAGCTGAAAGAGATGGAATAATAGCAAGAAAACTTTGGTACGACCATGTGAACAATACTCTGGGTTAATGGGTGGTGGCTGAGTGGTTAGCGCGCTGGGTTAATAATCCAGTGGTCACGAGTTCAAATCCTGCCACTTAGGTATATAGTGCAAGCATTTATGCATAGTTTAGGGAATTTATGATGATGTATACGTATTTGTTTCAAGGACATATTTATTCTTTTTGTTAAACAAAGGTGTTGACGTACGAATCTGTGCCTCGTTCCTCCCTTCTTGGTACTGTTACGAATCAGCTGGCCGTCCATGTTCAGTCGACCAGTAGTAGACGAACGGTCGACGAGTGTGTCATTTTGACATTTCGATACGGCGTGTATTGAATATCGAATAAGATCGTATTCGTCCAACCGTAGGAACTATATTGTTGTGTGAACCATCAATTAATGGTGAAAATCTATATGCATCATTGGTGTGTAGAAAGCGGCCTGAAGCAATAAGTGTAATTTCTAAATCAAATCCGTTAATCCGTTGTATCCAGAAAAATACAGTCCACCCTTCAAAATCCTATGTTGTCAGTTCTCAGAGGCAACGGAGTGCATTGACAACACAAAATGCATGAATAGATGTATGGATGCGAATGAGGTGAAAAATGCATGCAATTCAAAATTATCTGGTCACTCCACTGAGAAAGGGAGAGTTTTTGTATTTTAATGTGCACAGTTGTTGTGGGTTCAGTCGCTGCGTGTGCAGATACATTTTGCGCAACTGTGTAATCTGCTATTGAGCTTTCATATTTGTTAATTTCCCCAGAGATATCACTTGAACATGTGGTGTTTTTGCCAGAATTGACAAGGCCTCCGTGCAGGGTATGTATGTTGGCTGGCCCAAAGTTTTATATAACATCCAATCACTCTGTCGCTTCTTTACCAGTCCCTTGGCGAGGTTCTAAGGTGACGTTGGCAATCATGATTTTTTGTAAACCTTCATTTGATTCTTAAAATATGGGTTTCACATTTAACATACTAGCAATCATAATATCGTAAAAGGGTACTTGACAAATGTACCTAATAAACACACATGTTTTGTTTGAGTAGGTTTATATGTAAGATGAAGTGGTAGACTTTTTTTCTACAGAATCTACTGAACTGAGATCTTACGTCATTGGATTTCGATGAATATAAGAAAATAAATCTATTAAAATAGAATTTCATTGTTTTTTTTTATTTACAACAGACTGTTAAACTTTTTTCGCACCTTGCGCAAGTTGCATGTTTAAAGTTAAATATATTTTCCCCCAATTAACCATTGTTTTTGGGTCAGAGAAACAAAACATATCGTTTATATGAAACAATTCTAAAAGGTATTTTATGTAAGTAAACTCGCTCCAGTAAAAGAATGGCTAGACCTTGTGAATGAGATTCTGAAAGAGGAAAACCAAGAAGCTTGAACAACTGGTGAACATGTCGTATGAAACAATGCATGGATAAAAAAATATGGCGCTCGGTTCTCTCTACCTACCACATTAGAGCCAAGGAGTTATGGTATTACGCCTTAAGTCAGACAAGATATATGAGCATTATTTTTTCGTCTAGAATTCAAAACAGAGCTTATTGCTATATGACGACTATTTTCAACTATCCCAGAAGATGTATTGACATAAACGGTTGATCATTTGTTGAGTTGGAAAGAATTGCTTATGGAATGGGACTTTGCATCAACTCCATTAAGAATAAATATATGCCAGTCACCAAGACTGTCAATAACAACCAGAACCCAACAACAATCAGCGTAGGTGCCCACACAATCTGTTGAAAGTTTCACCTACTTGGGATGAATTGTGGCTAATGTAAATGACACATTCACTGAAATTAAGTGCAGGATTTATATGGCAAACAAATGCTTCATAGGTTTGATTAGACATCTGGCATCTTGGGGATGTCTAGAAAAACGAAATTCACAATTTACAAAACGTTCCTTCGCTCCGCACTTATTTATTTTTTATTTATTTTTTTTTTATTTTAACAATTATACATTAATGATAAAAAGAATTATAAACAGTATCTTAAAATTAAATTATTTAATATCTATTCATCCCTCAGTTGAGATCAAATCTCGTGTTCGAGGGAGGAGCACAGTCATTTTATCGGTTCATTTATTTCAATAACATATAATATTACTAAAAATAACACGCATATATTTAAATTAATATTACGCGAACTGGTGAACAGTTTACGGATGAACCCTCACCAATGGAGCATACTCTAGTATACGCAAGCGCATACTGAGAACCGCGAACTGCATTTGCCGTTCACAGGGCCCCACTAGCAGGCATTCACCGTTCACCGTCCACCGTCACGAAACAAAAACCACTAACCGCAAAAACTGGAATACAATAAAAATACATTAATTACATCAAGAACAAATTCAAATAAATTACTCATCAAAAACAAAATCAATATTTCTTATATAATAACAGACAACATCAAAAAACTATATATACACATAACATATCATCAAAAAAAAAAAGTACACACAACTCAACACCAAAAAAAAAAAAAAAATTACACTCACAATTTGGCGTAATTTGGAAATATAAAAAAATTAAAATACAATAAAAAAAAAACAACAAAACAAAAATCCATCACTGGATGTAATTATAATTGTTAATATGTTTTATAATAGAATTTTTAAATTGTATATATTCCTTCATTTTCCTCAATTCATCTGGAAGGTCATTAAAATGTTTTATTCCCAGGTATGTAAAGTGGTGCTGGGCTGCAGATGTATTGACGCGAGGGATAGCAATATTATTTTTCGATCTGGTTCTATTGTTGTTTTCATGTATTTCACTATAATATTTTTTAAATGTTGTTAAAAGAGTATATTTTTTATATAAATTATTTAGCTTTAGTACACGAAATTGTTTGAATACTTCATTTTATGGTTCTGAATGCTGGATATTGAGTAAAAAATGTAAATTATCTCTACAAGTATTCGACAGAAAACGGAGCTTGGAGAATACGAAACAAAGAAGAGATATACAATATTTATAATGCGCCCAACATTCTAAGGTGATAAAAATAGGGAGGATGCGATGAGTAGAACACGTGGATGGAATGGGCGATTAAAGGGTGTCAAAGAGAATCCTGCACACAAAGCCCCAAGGCTAGCTTTGGTAGTCCGAAGCTCCGATGGCCGGATGGCGTGCAGTGGGATGTGGAGGCTGTTGGTGTAAGGGACTGGAGGGGTGCATGCTATGATAGAGGGAGATGGCGAGGAATGCTGGAGGAGGCCAATGCTCGCAACGGACTGTGGAGCCATTGATGATGATAATGAATTAACACGAACCCTCAAATAAATTCTGTTGACAAATGAAAGACGATTAAAGGGTGTCAAAGAGAATCCTGCACACAAAGCCCCAAGGCTAGCTTTGGTAGTCCGAAGCTCCGATGGCCGGATGGCGTGCAGTGGGATGTGGAGGCTGTTGGTGTAAGGGACTGGAGGGGTGCATGCTATGATAGAGGGAGATGGCGAGGAATGCTGGAGGAGGCCAATGCTCGCAACGGACTGTGGAGCCATTGATGATGATAATGAATTAACACGAACCCTCAAATAAATTCTGTTGACAAATGAAAAAAAAAGACTTTAATAAACAGACTGATGTAATAATTTTTTATATTTTTTTAATGAATTTAGATGGATCGATGGCAGAGCGGTTAGCGCGCTGGGCTAGTAATCCAGTGGTCGCGAGTTCGAATCCTGCCTCGACCGATTTCGTTCACCTCATAGAACAAGCATTTATTTGCTTATTTTAGGGAACGTAGGAAGATGTATATGTACTTGTTTAACAAGGACATATTCATTTAAAAAATAAGAGATAAAAATTTTCTTCCAAAAAAAAATACAACGAAAAATATTAGTCTGAAGTTTTTTTAGAAACTGACGTAGATACCTATGTAAATAAATAAGGTTCTGTTTTTGATCCAGGAATTAATTTTTAAATTCCTATTTCCGTGACAATAGTTATGTCCTTATCGAATAGTCGGCAGACCTGTTTTTTCTCCCTTTAATTCCTCTTCTGGTTTCCAATTAAACTCTTCCAAACGAGCGGTTTCACATCCAAAGGCCATTGAAACCTCTAATGCTGTCCCTCTCTGTACTCTTGTTCGTTAGACAGAAGGTCCGCAATGATAATTTATCTGTGGTCGGGAGAAAAAAAAACACCACATTGGTCTTCTCCGGGCGATCAAAAAAGACTATTAATCAACAAAGGCCCATCGCCGCAAATTTAAACTCCTTATTTGACGAAAATCACTATTATCATAGGTTTTTGTATTTTATAAAATACAAAACAAAATACGCACAACAGTGAGAAAAAGGAAAGGAAGACCTTTTTAGACGCTTTGTAACCCAGAGGCTGTTGTCAGTGGTGTTGATGATAGAACACCCCTCCCATACGATTTTTTATTCAAAATAAGTCAAGGAATCTGTTTCAAAAATATCTGTATCTTATGGAAGGCCCCTCAGTGTATTGAAATTCAGTCCATTTTCTTTGTGATTTTTTAGTTTTTTTGGAACATGTGCGTATGTATAATTTTTGCCAAATATCTTGAACGAGCTTCCTGGTTGCGCAGAGCGCAAATTTGTGTCTTTTTGCTTCGTTGTTTTACGTGTTAATCTCCCCCCTTCTCGGCTAAAAGTTCAAGATGTTTGGCTACAACTATACCTTTTTCGACATCACTACTAATTGTACATCTGGGAAGGTTTCCGGTTATTATTATTATATTTTTGAAAACGATGAATATGTCCTTGTAACGAGTAAATATTCATTCCCTAAACAAAGCAGTCATGCTATAGGTGAACGAAATCGGTCGAGTTGGAATTCGAACTCGTGACCACTGGATTACAAACCCAGTGCGCTAACCGCTACTCTGCCACCACGCATCTATTATTTAATTTATTTATTTTAGAAATTAATTGCAGAAGAGACATTTCAACGGAATTTCGGATACCATATAATTTGGGATAAAAACGGACGGCGAAGAATTTTCAGGGGGTCTATTTCTGTCGGTGACACGTCCCAAAAGCTCCATAATATATGGTACACGAAGGAACGACAACTAAAGGTAGGTCTGCTGGTAGAAAGATAGGTACATAGATATTGTGGAACTAGTTAGTAGAACTCTGTTGACAGATGTATTGCTGCTATATGTCCTAAAGTGGTTCAGAGAACGAAATTTTTATATTAAAAGAGGCCTACTTTATAAGCACCTCTAAAAATAAAATTACTTAGCGTACATAATTAAAAAGCGTGGGATGTGATCAACATAAAACTCTTTGCTGAAATATATATTTGACAAATAACAAGTAAAGGCCGACCGCCGTGGCACAGTTGGTAAGCCGTTCGGTTTCTGTGCGGTCGACCTGGGTTCGATTCCTAGCAGAGGAGAAATGTATATAAATTTATTTCTCACGAAAATATTGCTTCTCTGGGCTGGAAATACTTGTAAGTTGGAAGAAATTGCCATACGGCAATAAACTCGCCACTTGCGACGGGTGCAAGGAAGTGTTTAAAAAAACTATGAATGCCCTTTCCAAATTTTTATTCAGTACAGAAAAGTAAAGTTAAATTAAAGGGTTGAATGAAAATCAAATCACTTAATTAGATTTAATGAATGTGATAGTTCTTTAACAGTATGATCGTTTCGGTTTATCAGGACTATATTCATTTATAATAGGTAATTGTAATAATAAACACTTCCTTGCACCCAGCGCAAGTTGCGAGTTTATTGCCATATGGCATTGTCTTCCAACTAACCAGTGTTTCCAGCCCAGAGAAGCTAGAATTGCGTGAGAAATGAATTTGAATAAATTTCTCCTCTGCTGGGAATCTAACCCAGGACGCCAGTACAGAAACCGAACGGCTTATCATATGTGCCACGGGCGGTTGGCTTCGTTGGTGATTATTTTTCTTATAAAGGTTTTTTGAATAAAAAATTAAAAACTTTTTAATTAAAAAAAAAATGGAAATTTGATATTGGAAAAATACCAGTGGCTGACTTTTTAGGTATTAATTTTTATTGTACGTTGATATTTTTTATCGATGATTCTTTACTTTTTGATTTTTCTCATACCTAGTTTGCATTAGATTCGCTTGCCAGGATAGAAATTAAAATATTGCGTTCGGTTCTCTCTGCCTACCCCATTAGGGACGTGACGTGATGGTTTGTATGTCTGTTTTTTTCTCAAAATGATGAACAAACTCTCCACATGTTTGAAGCAGGTGAGAGTAATCTTGCCTCCAACACAGATCAACATGTTTTTATGTGAAGGACTTATTTCGGCATTTAATGTAAACAAACCCATCAGACATGGCACAGCATCATTGTGAAACATAAAAAATGATTTTATCTTTTCTCTGATTGTTATATTTTTAATTGGTTCATACAAACAAAGCATTTCTCCTAATTCCTAGTGATGTAGGAAAATAGATTCAAATGTCATATATATCTCAATTTTCAACACGCTTCAAAATTTATTATTGTACGCATTATGGATTCCTTAAATATTTTTTTATTTTTGAATAAAAAATGAATATGTCCTTGTTAAACAAATACATATACATCTTCCTACGTTCCCTAAAATAAGCTTAAATGCTTGTGCTATAAGTGAACGAAATCGGTCGAGGCAGGATTCGAACTCGCAACAACTGGATTACTAACCCAATGCGCTAACCGCTCTGCCATCGACCCATCTAATTTATGTTGAGATATCTAATTTATTTGAAAAATGCGAATATATTTGTTCTCATTTTTCAAACAAACTTTTTCATAACCTCAAATGCCAAAGGTGTTGATAAAATTATTCCTGAAACAAATTTCCATTCATATATAAAGCAACTCGCTCAGGCGAGTCACTTTTATCATTAAAGACCAACTAAACCTAACCAAAAAAATCAACGGGAATGGAGATGTACGTACACATCATACTATTATTTCGTTTTATTTTATTACATTTTTTTTTTATATTTACATTTTTCGGTGAGGTTTAGTTAGTCTTTAATGAGAAAAGCGACTCGCGCGAGCTTGATACTTTATAAATTGAATAGAAAATGGTTACATGAAAAATTTTACCAACACCTCTGCCATTTTAGGTTAGGAATAAGTTTATTATGTATTCTTATTTGTCAAGCCATTTGATCACATTTCTCAAATAAATTGTATATGTCGACATATTTTTTACCTAGTTGTATGATTTTAAATACTATTTATTATTTTTTTATGTTTAAATTTTACGTTTAATGTCAACTTTGACAGCCTCATCCGACATTGGTAAAAATGACCTGTGCGCTTAGCAAGCTCTAGTACAAGAATGAGAGGGGGTTTTGCAATATCAACACAGTCTAAAAAACATGAAGTAAAAACAGCAATATTTTATTTATTTATATAGTACCTACTGGGTAGATTACCCGATTACCCCATTGATATGAATAAAAAAATAATACAAAACATGATAGGTCTGTTGGAATAGGATAATCCTAAAGAAAGACCACAGGGTCCAATACCTGTCTTATGTTTCCAAATGGCGAAAAGGATTTTATAGTCGTTTAAAAAACAGGTTTTATTGACAAAACGGAGGAGACCCTCGTAACTGGATAAGAGTTGAGATCACGGATATAAAATATACAGATTTGAGAGTAGAATTTGACTACTTTAGAAAAAAAAACGCCTGTGTTAGAATACATTTAGATGACAGGCATTGCTGGGCGCGCGTTAAGCTAACGAAATTTATTCATTTCTTAAACATGCTAAAACACGTTTATTTTTATTCGCAAAAAATAATGAAGTCGCTTTAATATAGAAAAAAGTTATGTGATCATTGGCTGGGCAGTTTATTTATCCCAACCCAACGACTGCGATTTTTATTAAATTAATTACCACTTAAACAGTAGGTGTCCGTGTACGTTGAAAGATAAATCTAGGATAACGATAAAATTTCTTTTGAACGAACAAAATATCATCATAATAACCTCGATAACCTCGGGTGGATCTTGGTTATATTCAGAAGAATCCTCTATTCTTGTATGTCTGTTGCTTTTGTCTTCCTGTTTGTTATTTGCATTGTGGATGATGTATGACCAGGGGGCCTAGACAACGTGTCATTTAACTCAAGAAAGGAAATATGAAAAGATAGCTCAATGTATGGAGATTAAAGTTGTCACGTGACAGGGCTAGACAATGAGCAAATGTATTAACGATAAGTGTTGCATGAGTAAATAACGCTAAGCTTTTCGTGTCGACGCCAAACGACGGCATACAAATGATTGATATTTGGTATACAACGTGCCATAATTTTGACACATCGTGGCGATAAAATTATCTTTCTTGACTAAATAAAAACACTAATAGCGTATATAATTTGGTCTGGAATGTGATGTTTCGAGTGAGTTTTTGTGTATATTTAACGTACAGGCCCCTAAGTCAAATCGAAAACGCTTAGCGATATCGCCAAACGCTATTTTTTTTGTATGGGATTTGACGTTTCTTGTTTGTTAGTGTAGAAAAAAATTCTACATCAAACGTCAAATCCCATACAAAAAAATTAGCGTTTGGCGATATCGTTAAGCGTTTTCAACTTGACTCGGGCCCCTAGTCTAATAGTCAAAAGCCCATGATCGTCAGACTTTCATCACAGCATAAAGGTATCTGTCGGGGTAATTCTAATCTAACGAATGTGTTTGATATACCTACGTTCTTTCTATTGGTATTTCATAGAAAATTTAGAAAACTCACGCTTTGTACTCTGACTATAACACTGAAGTGTTAAGATAGCAACTTTCTATACCATTGCTACATGTTTTCTGCCGAAGCCATCACTATTTATACTAGCCAATAATTGTATGGCGATACGACGTCTGGAAACTATACAACCAATAGGAATCGTCGATTTTCGACGGCATTGGCGGGACCAATAACGAGCGTTGAACTTTCCAGAAAACAGCGTGGAGAGGCGCGAAGATTGAAGGCGCGTCGAGCAGTGTCAAATTCATCTCTCTCTCGTTCTTGTATTCCGTGACAAATATTGATATTTTAGTGAAATTGTATTTTCATATAGCAAAAGTTATAATATATGTAAATAAAGAGCGATAAACTCTGCAAAAATTAACATGGTACCTTTGTTTAAATATATAGCATAATGGATATGCGACAGTTTCTGACATATCTATTGTGGCCTGTTCATCAACAGCCCTTGGTCCACATATTGCAAGGTGGTGCTGAGACATGGACCCTGCGAATTAGGACAATAGTAAAATAGAACTGACATTTGAAACTAAATGTAGGTATTCTTTTTTATTTCATTTCACAAATTTGCCTTCGCGATTGTGATACAGAAATGTTGAGAACTCCGAAACGGGATTACATTTTTTCAATGTTGTCTGAATAGAAAGTTACGATCTTTTTATGTTTAATTCATTGCACATTTATTTAAAGTATATTTTTTTTACCTTTTGCAAATGTAGTATCAAACTGCTAGTATATTTTTTATTCTCTTTTACAGGTTTTTGAATGGTGGACAGAGAAACGAAAACACCATTTTTAGAATGAAAGATTCAATATCATGCTTTTAAATTTATTAGTTGATTATGTGTGAAGAAGACTTTTATATTATACAAAAGAAATAAAATTATACCTACCTACAGTACTATTGCTATACATTTTTTTGTAAATAATGAATTTGTATTACGAGTGTTGTTGCACTTTGGTGAAGGGAAATATGTTTTTACTTGGTGTGTATCTTTTTCTATATTTTTTGATTGATTTTTTTATATGTATTATTAATTTCATTAAATAAAAAAATAATGTCCTTCTAAAAAGATGGGTCGGTGGCTGAGCGGTTAGCATACTGGGCTGGGCTACCGATTTCGTTCACCACAAGCATTTATGCCTAATTTAGGGAATGTAGGAAGATGTATATGAACTTGTTAAACAAGGACATATAAATATTTGTACATTCCCTATAATATATTTCGATATTTTTCTTTTAGGACCTAATTCATTTTCTGCTGCCATCAGTTCAAGTTATAATGATTGAATTTCACTGGATGATTGAAAAATCAAGATTGAACGGAGTAAACTATGTGAGCTTGCAGGTACCTATATATTCTCTCTTTCACTTATATAGACACATTCACACACATATACACATCCTTACACTCATACGTACACACATACATACACTCATGCACTAGCATTCAGATTTAAATATTTTTCATATGTAGCTTTAAGTATGTAAGCACAGCAGTCAAAATTTATTGTTAATAATGTGGAAATTTGTTATTGGTTTTAGTATTATACTAATGCATCTATATAATAAATGTTATTATACTGTAAATTTCCCGAAAATGAAATAAAATAAAATAAAAAAATAAAAATAAGCATAAATAATCAAATATAATCATAATCAATCTACGGTTCGCAGATGATATTGTCATATTTGCCAAAGATGAGGAGGAATTGAAAACTATATATGCTGACAGAAATGAATTCAGCCCGTGTGAACATCGGATTGAAGATGAACATCTCCAAGACGAAAATGATGAGTAACGCAGAAAAGTCCTTCCCCATCATAATAGATGGAGTACAAATTGAAAGAGTAGACAGATACATATATCTAGGCATTACCGTGATGGTTACCAAAGAAAATCAAGAAGCAGAAATAGAGAGTAGACGTGGCCTTGCCTGGGCAGCTTTTGGAAAATTATCAAACAATCTGAAATCCCGTAAATACTCCTATTATTTGACAAGGAAACTATTTGATGCATGTATTCTCCCAGTGCTTACTTATGGAATGGAAATATCGGCCCTAACAAACCAAATAATACACAAACTGTTAGTGACACAGAGAGCTATGGAAAAAAAGTTGCTGGGTATTTCAATAAGAGACGAAATTCAGAATGTCATGATAAGAGAACGAACCAAAGTAGCCGATGAAGCGGAAAGGGTCGCTGGCTTTATATGGAGCTGGGCTGGGCATATTGCCAGATGCCAGGATTCACAATGGACCAAAAAGATCATAGAATGGTGGCCGAGAACATGCCGAAGAGGTGTCGGCAGACCCCAGGAAAGGTGATCTGATGACATCAAGAAATGTGCCGGAGGGAGATGGATGCAGTGTGCCCAAGACAGGGAGTTGTGGAGGATCAAGGGGGAAGCCTATGTCCAAGAATGGAAAGAAAAACAGGCTGAAGAAGAAGAAGAAAGTATAAATGCTTGTGCTATAGGTGAACGAAAAAGGTCGTGGCAGAATTTAAACCCGCGACCACTGGATTACTAACGTAACGCGCTAACCGCTCTGCCACCACCTATATGATATATAAAATGTTATTTTGAAATTATAAAATTCAGTTTCATAAAGGTCTATAATTTGTTTCAAGTTGATTGAATCACACCACCCCGTTGTACCTACCCCAATGTAGTACTGTTGTTCAAAACTTGTATGTGTCAATGGAATGCACAATTGATCCACATAAATTTTAAATGAACACTTTTTTAATTAGGATTAATTGTATAAGTACATGTAATCTCCTTATTAAGTAATAAAATAAATATTACTATTTATTCGTTAGGAGTTAAACCTAGATAAGTAATATAATAAATATTCCTATTTATTGGTTAAGAGTTAAACGTAGAAATAAGAAGAAATACTGAAGGTGATGCGGTCTTAATTCCCCCCCCTCCCATTCCTCCTTATCTCTTATCAGTCCTATACCTAATTTTAATTTTCTTAATTATTATTATTCTATGTATGAACTGTCTTTTGTTGTTAACTTATTATTGATGGAATGCTTTTATTGGATCTGACTATGTCATGTAAATTGTATAATCAAAACTGTAAATGAGCGGTTTGCTTCCCAAATATAAAATAAATAAATAAATTGGTTAGGAGTTAAACGTAGAAAAGAAAATATATACAAAAAATACAAATGAAATTTCAAGTCAACCTATACATATGTTCAAGTACCGTAGACAGTAAACAAAAAAAAACTAATCAATACAAATAATACTGGTTGGGTTAGCGGAGATAGTTTCAACAAAGTCAAGACTTCTTTGTCTCGAGCAAAACAATAAAGAAAGCGTCACAACATTGTTCTCTTATTGGCTTCTGAACTGTACACCTACCTAACATACGCTACAAAATATTTGATTCCAAGATTTACAACTTGGTTCATGTTTCCAAGTAGGATGCTGGAACAACTTGGAAGAACTGGTGAAGCAATAAAACGGAGTTTTATGATAAATCTATACTGGCTGCCTTCCTGTTTAGCAGGAATTGTTTGGCACACGTGGATACCTGTTTCAACTGATCATACAACAAAGGTTCGTAATATTTATAATTATTTTTAAAATAAATTTTCATTCCATTTAAAAATAGGCAAGAGGGAACATTTCCTCGTCAACACCTTATTAATATTTTATTTACCTTTTCATTTTTCTTTACTTTTTCCTTTCTCTTTTCTTTTTCCTTTTCATTTCACTTTATAGCTATTCATTTTTATTTTTGTTTTTTATAATATATTTTTTATTTTTATTTTGAAATAAATATGCTTTTTGCTGTTACATACATAACATTTACATGTACTTTGTTGGATAAGATTTATGTCCCAGGGGGATTTAGTGGAGATATATGAATTCGCATTTTTTATGATATTTTTTTTAATGCAGATTACCAACTATGGTAGGTAGTATGTATCATGCTGAGATTGTATTCTGAAGGTTTCATCACAATGTGTTTATAATTATCGCCAAATAACTTGAACGAGCTTCCGGTTGCGCAGAGCGCAAATTTGTGTCTTTTTGCTTCGTTGGTTTACGAGCTAATCGCCCTCCTTTTCTGTTAAAAAAAAGTTATTTGGCAACACCTATACCTACGGTGTGCATGTACTACATATGTACGGCGTGTTCCACTTTATCAATTATAGACTAAAGTACTCATTCGATTCTTTTCAAATTTTGCTAATTTGTATATCTTATATTTGCTTAGACCCCATTAGATTTTGAAGGATACCTGATCAGCGCTCTTCATTTTTTCAACTCTCAAATACTTCAAAGTGACCCAAGTTCAGGAAACTTAAAATTTGATTGAATTTGATTTCAAATGACTAAAAACGCGCATTACTTTTATAAAATTCGGCCCTCGTGGCTCAGTTGGTTAGATATCTGACTGCTGAGCCAAAGGTCCCGGGTTCGATTCCCGGCGGAGACACAGTTTTTAATTGTGTTTTCAGTCTGGATCTGTGAGACGATTAATATCTTAAGTCTCCAGAATGTGGCAACTTGTTATTGGGTGCGTGTTAAATTAATATTTGACATAGTACCTGTTAGTTGCCCGAGAAACAATATTAAACAATATTAAACAAAATGGCCTTGAAGAATTATCAAGTTTTAATAATTATACATTCAAATCAAAAATAATTCAACAAACTCATTTTAAAGAAAATGCTAAAAATTGCCATACAAAATTTGAATACTTTGTGGAATGACTTGGTCGCAAAGCGTTGGCCACAACCTTCTCGTCTAAATATTACGGTGAAAAAAAGGTTGAAAAACCCTGAGTACACATTGTAAATGACGAATCTTTTGTTTATTTCATTATTTTACTATCCAATACTATATATCGTGCTTCTGAATGTTAAAGCTTTGTATTTAACCAAGATTGCTATCGTGTATTTATTTTGTTATCGTACATATAATTATGTGATCCCTGCAAATAATTCAGTCAAGGAAGTAACAATATGCCGTTATGTCTCATTGATAAGTATTATAATATAAATTTGAAACTACAATTAATTAACAATTATGTTGGCGCAGATGACAAATACCTACTTCCCATTTGTACATATCCTCGTCTTCCTGACATACCTAAACCTCTTCATACCTACATCCATACCTGGACGTGGCAACAATAATCTCGCCTCTCTCCGCGCGACTAGAGCATAGTCAAGAACACAGGTCATTTTTCCAATGTCGGATGAGCTGAGAAAGTTGAAATTTAACGAGAAAATTTAAACATTAAAAATTATAAATAGTGTTCAAAATCATAAAAGTGGGTAAAAATATGTTGACATATATAATTTATTTGAAAAATGTGATCAAATGGCTTGACAAATACGAATACATAATAAACTAATTATTAACCTCAAATGGCAAAGGTGTGAATAAAATTTTTCCTGCCACCAATTTCTATTGAATATATAAAGCAACTCGCTCACGCGAGTCGCTATTGTCATTCAGAAAAAGTACATGGGTAATAATATTTAAGATTAAGGATTAATTGAACATTATTTTTTATTATGTTGAAAAATTAGTACTTAAATATATAATTATTTATATGGCTAGGTAGGGGACACCAACTTGAGATTCATTATAACTACTCTTCCTAAAAAGCGCAATACGTAGAGTTGGGGAGATTTTGTAATCTGCTGAGGAAAATATTGATTTGGATCTAGAAAAAACTTGGGAATTAAAGAAGGTGGAAACAGAGAATTCGCAAGAACGTTCCACAGTCGGTCAGCTGTATTGATACAGGATTTTATGTATGTTGAAGGTTAACTTACTGAGAACTGGTGTTGAGATTGAGTAAAACGAGTAACTCTATTGTGAATGGTTGGAAGAGGGACCAGAGTTGTAAGTTCTTCTGAGCATCTTCCGTGGTAGTATCTATAGAATACCTTAGAATACCGACCTTACGTCTGTGATCTAGTGATTGTAATCTATCAGTCAATGATGTTGTCAATCAGATGCACAGCCAAAGTTAAAATAAACATGTAAAAACAAGAATAAAATCAATAAATTAAAAATAAGTTAAGTGTAAAAAGAAAAGAGTCGTAATAAGATTTAAAAAAAATTAAAACTAAAGATAATAATTATTTAGCGTAATTAGTTATTGGAATAACTGGAATAGATGGGTCGGTGGCAGAGCGGTTAGCGCGTTGGGCTAGTAATCCAGTGGTCGCGAGTTTGAATCCTGCCTCGACCGATTTCGTTCACCTAAGCACAAGCATTATTTGCTTATTTTAGGGAACGTAGGAAGATGTATATGTACTTGTTAAACAAGGACATATTCATTAAAAAAAAATATGTTTATTTTTATTAAAAAATATTTAATTGTAAAATATTGCATCAGAAGACATTCATATTGTATCAGAAGACATTCATATTGTATCGTATAAAATTATGAAGTTTGTAATAAAATCTCTTATTAAATTATAATTGGACATATTGTAGCAGATTGAAAATGAAACATATTTATACAAATATCTTCAATCTCTAGCCGAGTAGGTACCTACTACATATTTCAAACCTACAACCTTTTAAATATATATGAACTAGCGGACCCGACAGACATTGTCCTGCACGAACGTTGGCTTGCCTGTTATTATTAGCTGGTTTAACAAACATAAAAAACCACACACTGTCTCGGCATATCTCACAGCGACAGGTGTGTGTACCCACATATCAGTCTTGCCTCACCTAAAAAAGGCAACATTAATATAATGATAAACACTTCCTTGCAACCTGCGCAAGTGGCGAATTTGTTTTTAGCCCAGAGAAGCAATACTAGCATGATAAATTAATTTAAATAAATTTCTCCTCTGCTGGTGATCGAATCCAAGACGCCCGCACAGAAACCAAACGGCTTACCAACATTCAGAATGGGTAATGAACTATATATGTAAGATGTAATTGTTGCCTGTTATAGTTTCGATCACCCGGCCCTGATGGGACTCCAGAAAGTGATAATAGAAAAAAATCTGACACTGCCCAGCAGTTTTGCTACTCTCCTTCGCATTCCATTTCATTAATATATGTATTGAATCTAAACCATTCAAGGACTCGCACACACAGTTTCATCAAAATCGGTTTAACCTGTGGCAGAACATCCCAACAATGTCCCCACATTTCTACTGCCATGTCAATACTACCAACACAAGCGGAGGTTAGTAACAGTTATCCCGACCTTTGCAATTCATTCGGAATTTCTCCAGTCGCCGTGGCCTGACATATCGCGGATTAATAATAATAATAATAATAACACATGCAGAAAGTGCAAATTACAAAAAGAAACAATAGAACACATAACAGGTGGCTGCTCAACTCTTGCACCGACGGAATATACAATAAGACACGATAACATCTGCAAACACATATATTTGGAACTAGCCCACAAACATAAACTTATCGAAACATACCCCAAGTGGTATCAATACACACCCCCAGCTGTAACAGAAAATGATAACTACAAACTATACTGGAATAGAGACATAATCACAGACAGAACAAACCTACATAACCGACCAGACATTACATTAATCGACAAAATACATAAACACACATATCTAATAGAAATATCGATACCAAATACAGCAAATCTACAAAAGAAACATTTAGAAAAAATAGATAAATACATACCTTTAGCAGAACAGATAAAATCACAGTGGAAACAAGAAAAAGTTACAATAGTCCCAATAATATTATCGTCTACAGGCATCATACCAAAAACTCTCCAAAAAAATATAGACATACTAAAGTTACCCCCATACGTAATCACCAACATACAAAAAACTACAATTATCAACACATGCACAATAGTCAGAAAATTTCTACAGGTACCACTTTAAACAACTACACACAACCACACAGACACACAAACACATAGCCTCACAACTTGAGTACGCTCCGTTGTGAAGGAAATTACCGGATCATAACCGAGATCAATCTACATATAATAATAATAATAATATATTTGGAACTAGCCCACAAACATAAACTTATCGAAACACACCCCAAGTGGTATCAATACACACCCCCAGCTGTAACAGAAAATGATAACTACAAACTATACTGGAATAGAGACATAATCACAGACAGAACAAACCTACATAACCGACCAGACATTACATTAATCGACAAAATACATAAACACACATATCTAATAGAAATATCGATACCAAATACAGCAAATCTACAAAAGAAACATTTAGAAAAAATAGATAAATACATACCTTTAGCAGAACAGATAAAATCACAGTGGAAACAAGAAAAAGTAACAATAGTCCCAATAATATTATCGTCTACAGGCATCATACCAAAAACTCTCCAAAAAAATATAGACATACTAAAGTTACCCCCATACGTAATCACCAACATACAAAAAACTACAATTATCAACACATGCACAATAGTCAGAAAATTTCTACAGGTACCACTTTAAACAACTACACACAGACACACAAACACATAGCCTCACAACTTGAGTACGCTCCGTTGTGAAGGAAATTACCGGATCATAACCGAGATCAATCTACGTATAATAATAATAAAGGAATCTTTATTTCTCTTTTAACAAAACGTTATATACATAAGAGACAAAAAATAGTAACATAAAAGAGTGTACAGAAATATAAAACTTATAAAAACTTACATAATATAACATGATCAAACAAATCCTTTACGTATTATATTACCCCTTAACGGCTCCCTAACTTACTATAACACATAAATCCTCTCACACTCACACATGCACACACACTCACTCACACATACACACAATCACACGCCATATTATACTAATTTTTCAAAATATCTTTTATACTGGATAAATATCTTTATACTACTAAATTTATATTGGATTTTATTTTTTATTTTGTAAACTACCCATTGCTGGAGATCGGTCACCCGCACATTAATGTTGAAATTTAATGAATCATCGCACGGTCGTAAATGCAGTGCTGTTGTAGGTACCCACTAACAATACATTGATTTTTATGTGACCCCTTCAGTGACGATGTGGCTATATTTTCATTATTTTGTATTCATGCAGTTATATATATATATATATATATATATATATATATTTTCTCTTATGTTATTTTATATTTTCATATTTACATGTTTTCTATGAATGCGTGTACGTGTTCTATGTGAAGTACTTATATATAATAGTCTGTAATTGGCTCAATTTATATGTAATTGTTTTATATAAAAAAAATTATACAGCTGTTGACTATTTATAAAAAAAATAAAAAAATAAATAATAAATAAATAAATGATAATTAGAAAATATAATATAAACAAGAGAAATCCCACCAGGCAACGCCTGTTTGTGGGTATTACAAAATGATAAAAATAATAACATAAAGGAGTTTACAGAAATATATAACTTATAAAAACTTACATAATATGACATGATAATTAGACAATATAATATAAACAAGAGAAATCCCACCAGGCAACGCCTGTTTGTGGGTATTACAAAATGATAAAAATAATAACATAAAGGAGTTTACAGAAATATATAACTTATAAAAACTTACATAATATGACATGATAATTAGACAATATAATATAAACAAGAGAAATCCCACCAGGCAACGCCTGTTTGTGGGTATTACAAAATGATAAAAATAATAACATAAAGGAGTTTACAGAAATATATAACTTATAAAAACTTACATAATATGACATGATAATTAGACAATATAATATAAACAAGAGAAATCCCACCAGGCAACGCCTGTTTGTGGGTATTACAAAATGATAAAAATAATAACATGAAGGAGTTTACAGAAATATATAACTTATAAAAACTTACATAATATGACATGATAATTAGACAATATAATATAAACAAGAGAAATCCCACCAGGCAACGCCTGTTTGTGGGTATTACAAAATGATAAAAATAATAACATAAAGGAGTTTACAGAAATATATAACTTATAAAAACTTACATAATATGACATGATAATTAGACAATATAATATAAACAAGAGAAATCCCACCAGGCAACGCCTGTTTGTGGGTATTACAAAATGATAAAAATAATAACATAAAGGAGTTTACAGAAATATATAACTTATAAAAACTTACATAATATGACATGATAATTAGACAATATAATATAAACAAGAGAAATCCCACCAGGCAACGCCTGTTTGTGGGTATTACAAAATGATAAAAATAATAACATGAAGGAGTTTACAGAAATATATAACTTATAAAAACTTACATAATATGACATGATAATTAGACAATATAATATAAACAAGAGAAATCCCACCAGGCAACGCCTGTTTGTGGGTATTACAAAATGATAAAAATAATAACATAAAGGAGTTTACAGAAATATATAACTTATAAAAACTTACATAATATGACATGATAATTAGACAATATAATATAAACAAGAGAAATCCCACCAGGCAACGCCTGTTTGTGGGTATTACAAAATGATAAAAATAATAACATGAAGGAGTTTACAGAAATATATAACTTATAAAAACTTACATAATATGACATGATAATTAGACAATATAATATAAACAAGAGAAATCCCACCAGGCAACGCCTGTTTGTGGGTATTACAAAATGATAAAAATAATAACATAAAGGAGTTTACAGAAATATATAACTTATAAAAACTTACATAATATGACATGATAATTAGACAATATAATATAAACAAGAGAAATCCCACCAGGCAACGCCTGTTTGTGGGTATTACAAAATGATAAAAATAATAACATAAAGGAGTTTACAGAAATATATAACTTATAAAAACTTACATAATATGACATGATAATTAGACAATATAATATAAACAAGAGAAATCCCACCAGGCAACGCCTGTTTGTGGGTATTACAAAATGATAAAAATAATAACATGAAGGAGTTTACAGAAATATATAACTTATAAAAACTTACATAATATGACATGATAATTAGACAATATAATATAAACAAGAGAAATCCCACCAGGCAACGCCTGTTTGTGGGTATTACAAAATGATAAAAATAATAACATAAAGGAGTTTACAGAAATATATAACTTATAAAAACTTACATAATATGACATGATAATTAGACAATATAATATAAACAAGAGAAATCCCACCAGGCAACGCCTGTTTGTGGGTATTACAAAATGATAAAAATAATAACATAAAGGAGTTTACAGAAATATATAACTTATAAAAACTTACATAATATGACATGATAATTAGACAATATAATATAAACAAGAGAAATCCCACCAGGCAACGCCTGTTTGTGGGTATTACAAAATGATAAAAATAATAACATAAAGGAGTTTACAGAAATATATAACTTATAAAAACTTACATAATATGACATGATAATTAGACAATATAATATAAACAAGAGAAATCCCACCAGGCAACGCCTGTTTGTGGGTATTACAAAATGATAAAAATAATAACATAAAGGAGTTTACAGAAATATATAACTTATAAAAACTTACATAATATGACATGATAATTAGACAATATAATATAAACAAGAGAAATCCCACCAGGCAACGCCTGTTTGTGGGTATTACAAAATGATAAAAATAATAACATAAAGGAGTTTACAGAAATATATAACTTATAAAAACTTACATAATATGACATGATAATTAGACAATATAATATAAACAAGAGAAATCCCACCAGGCAACGCCTGTTTGTGGGTATTACAAAATGATAAAAATAATAACATAAAGGAGTTTACAGAAATATATAACTTATAAAAACTTACATAATATGACATGATAATTAGACAATATAATATAAACAAGAGAAATCCCACCAGGCAACGCCTGTTTGTGGGTATTACAAAATGATAAAAATAATAACATGAAGGAGTTTACAGAAATATATAACTTATAAAAACTTACATAATATGACATGATAATTAGACAATATAATATAAACAAGAGAAATCCCACCAGGCAACGCCTGTTTGTGGGTATTACAAAATGATAAAAATAATAACATAAAGGAGTTTACAGAAATATATAACTTATAAAAACTTACATAATATGACATGATAATTAGACAATATAATATAAACAAGAGAAATCCCACCAGGCAACGCCTGTTTGTGGGTATTACAAAATGATAAAAATAATAACATAAAGGAGTTTACAGAAATATATAACTTATAAAAACTTACATAATATGACATGATAATTAGACAATATAATATAAACAAGAGAAATCCCACCAGGCAACGCCTGTTTGTGGGTATTACAAAATGATAAAAATAATAACATGAAGGAGTTTACAGAAATATATAACTTATAAAAACTTACATAATATGACATGATAATTAGACAATATAATATAAACAAGAGAAATCCCACCAGGCAACGCCTGTTTGTGGGTATTACAAAATGATAAAAATAATAACATAAAGGAGTTTACAGAAATATATAACTTATAAAAACTTACATAATATGACATGATAATTAGACAATATAATATAAACAAGAGAAATCCCACCAGGCAACGCCTGTTTGTGGGTATTACAAAACGATAAAAATAATAACATAAAGGAGTTTACAGAAATATATAACTTATAAAAACTTACATAATATGACATGATAATTAGACAATATAATATAAACAAGAGAAATCCCACCAGGCAACGCCTGTTTGTGGGTATTACAAAATGATAAAAATAATAACATGAAGGAGTTTACAGAAATATATAACTTATAAAAACTTACATAATATGACATGATAATTAGACAATATAATATAAACAAGAGAAATCCCACCAGGCAACGCCTGTTTGTGGGTATTACAAAATGATAAAAATAATAACATAAAGGAGTTTACAGAAATATATAACTTATAAAAACTTACATAATATGACATGATAATTAGACAATATAATATAAACAAGAGAAATCCCACCAGGCAACGCCTGTTTGTGGGTATTACAAAATGATAAAAATAATAACATGAAGGAGTTTACAGAAATATATAACTTATAAAAACTTACATAATATGACATGATAATTAGACAATATAATATAAACAAGAGAAATCCCACCAGGCAACGCCTGTTTGTGGGTATTACAAAATGATAAAAATAATAACATAAAGGAGTTTACAGAAATATATAACTTATAAAAACTTACATAATATGACATGATAATTAGACAATATAATATAAACAAGAGAAATCCCACCAGGCAACGCCTGTTTGTGGGTATTACAAAATGATAAAAATAATAACATAAAGGAGTTTACAGAAATATATAACTTATAAAAACTTACATAATATGACATGATAATTAGACAATATAATATAAACAAGAGAAATCCCACCAGGCAACGCCTGTTTGTGGGTATTACAAAATGATAAAAATAATAACATGAAGGAGTTTACAGAAATATATAACTTATAAAAACTTACATAATATGACATGATAATTAGACAATATAATATAAACAAGAGAAATCCCACCAGGCAACGCCTGTTTGTGGGTATTACAAAATGATAAAAATAATAACATAAAGGAGTTTACAGAAATATATAACTTATAAAAACTTACATAATATGACATGATAATTAGACAATATAATATAAACAAGAGAAATCCCACCAGGCAACGCCTGTTTGTGGGTATTACAAAATGATAAAAATAATAACATAAAGGAGTTTACAGAAATATATAACTTATAAAAACTTACATAATATGACATGATAATTAGACAATATAATATAAACAAGAGAAATCCCACCAGGCAACGCCTGTTTGTGGGTATTACAAAATGATAAAAATAATAACATGAAGGAGTTTACAGAAATATATAACTTATAAAAACTTACATAATATGACATGATAATTAGACAATATAATATAAACAAGAGAAATCCCACCAGGCAACGCCTGTTTGTGGGTATTACAAAATGATAAAAATAATAACATAAAGGAGTTTACAGAAATATACAACTTATAAAAACTTACAGAATATGACATGATAATTAGACAATATAATATAAACAAGAGAAATCCCACCAGGCAACGCCTGTTTGTGGGTATTACAAAATGATAAAAATAATAACATAAAGGAGTTTACAGAAATATATAACTTATAAAAACTTACAGAATATGACATGATAATTAGACAATATAATATAAACAAGAGAAATCCCACCAGGCAACGCCTGTTTGTGGGTATTACAAAATGATAAAAATAATAACATAAAGGAGTTTACAGAAATATATAACTTATAAAAACTTACAGAATATGACATGATAATTAGACAATATAATATAAACAAGAGAAATCCCACCAGGCAACGCCTGTTTGTGGGTATTACAAAATGATAAAAATAATAACATAAAGGAGTTTACAGAAATATATAACTTATAAAAACTTACAGAATATGACATGATAATTAGACAATATAATATAAACAAGAGAAATCCCACCAGGCAACGCCTGTTTGTGGGTATTACAAAATGATAAAAATAATAACATAAAGGAGTTTACAGAAATATATAACTTATAAAAACTTACAGAATATGACATGATAATTAGACAATATAATATAAACAAGAGAAATCCCACCAGGCAACGCCTGTTTGTGGGTATTACAAAATGATAAAAAATGAGGTATATCTACAATCTACAGTGCATAGTTAATTAACTTTTAATAAAACATAAAATAGACAATACCAGAAATTAAAAATAAAGATTAAAAATAAAAAAAACATACTCTTTAAAATGTTGTATGTTTAAGTAGGTACATAATATCCACAAAAAACACAAAACATGTCGCGCTATTTAACTAAATGCTAGCCGACACCAATTCTATAACTGTGGTTCGTTTCTTTGTTGCCTTTATACATTTTTATATACATACTCATTATGTAGATATTTACACATTAAAAAAAATGCAACAGAATAAATAAAGTAAAACAAAAATAATAAATACTAAAAGATACAAACAGGTTGCAACACCACAAATACTGCATAAAACAAAGAATAAAAAATTACAATAGATAATCATTTGGGTTAGCTGTTTTAAGCCATAGCTTAAAATGCTTCAGAAAGGTTAGGTAGCTTTTATGTTGCTTCGAAGGGTGAAAATCGTTGAAAAAATCTAGTATTGCAGATGGGAGGTCTAAATTGGTTTCCCAGCCTCGCGCTAACTCTGCAATCATTATATGACGCCTGCACAAAAGCTTGTGGTTTCTGTTTGACAAATTTAGTACACTGCAATATATAAAGCCTACGTAAGTCACTCAATCCACTCAGTTGGAACAATTCATCACTAGGGAACCTTAGAGGTTTTTTATATATTAATTTAATAATTTTCTTCTGGAGCCTCCCCAATGAAAGTATATGACTGTCATAGGCTCCTCCCCAGGCAATCATTATCATATGTGAGTAGAGACTGAGTTAAACTATAATAGACCATACGAACAGTGTTCAGATCAACAAAATCCACCAATCTTCTGTATATAAACATTTGGTTTCTAAGTCTTTTCGTCAAATTATCTATTTGTTTACCCCATTTTAATTGGGTGTCAATGTGGATTCCTAAATATTTTATGCTGTGCGCTCTAGATAATAAATCACACTCGTTACATTCATTAGAGCAGTTCTCCTCTACATTCTTTTTATGTGTCAAATTGAATATAAAAAAAACCTATAATGTAAAACCGTCAGTTAAATAAATACAATTGTCAGAGTGAGTACCATCTTTTATTTTATGAATTATCAGTTGCCTCCAATTGTCTCTAGTACATACATATATCTAATATAGAGAGATGAGCTTTTAACAAAACCTTTTGAACACGCAAATAATCATTCTTATAAATTATCTTTAAAACTAATTAATCATAATCAATATAATAATTTAATAACCATCTCCCCATAAGCCGTTTAGGAAAAGTTCAGTGACATACACATGTACAGAATAATTGTATATATAAAATATTTGTTTAACAATTTCTGAATCATAATAGCCCTCCGCCATTTTCCATTGTATTGTATAGCTATGAGAGCTATGAAATGTTCAGTTTATTTGCAAAATACCAAGATTGATGTTATGAAGTTTGATATTTCATTAAGTTGGTAAACTTGGCAGACGATGCGATGCTTAGTTAAGTGCAAGTTGGCGGTGCAACATTATTATTATTTTACTAGAACCAATACAGTTTGCATGTATGGCTGCAAGTGAATTATAATCAATTTTATTATTGATATGACGGATGTTCTATGTATGCAAAGGTACTTCATGTATAAAATAAGATGGAGAATTGATGTTATAGACCCGAATACAGAGTCCTAGGTACCTAAATACTAACTCCTAACCTCACTGGAGTATTTATAGTATTTTTAAGTTTAGAAATTGTGTCGCAGAGACACCACTAACTAAATACTACGGCAAATCGAATATTCTTTTTTAATTGCATAAGAAGACATAATTGGTGAACGTTGCGCAAGCGCATAAAGTGATCACGTAAACCAGCCGATGACAGGTCGTAAGGCCTGTAGGCTCCTCAAGTTCCTGGTTCTTCTACAATATCCCAACTTCGTCTCTATTGAGATGTTAAAAAATTTTTGTCAATAAAAATACTACGGCAACTTGGTCGATGTCGTAGTATTTCATATTATTTCGTATGAAGAAAATAGATCTAGATAGTTTTCTATGGGTTTAGACTGACGCTTAAAATGTGTTTGTGTCATAACAATTTACATAATTTTGCCAAACATCTTGAACGAGCTTCCGTGTGCGCAGAGCGCAAATTTGTGTCTTTTTGCTTCGTTGGTTTACGTGCAAATCGTCTCCCTTCTTGGCTAAGAGTTAAGTTATTTGGCGACAACTATACCACTATTGCGGTCGTCGTTCGACGACGTTCGACCGCACCTTAAACGTCGACGTCGTCGAACGACGACCGCCGGGATGGTGTTGATTCGTTTCACGCATACTTTCAATATATTCTCTTTTTTATTTCAATTTCGTATTTATTTCTTTTCTTTTCAAAGCGTTTCTCACAGGAGGGACCTCGAGAAGGTTCAGCACCCCCCCCCCCTGTGAATGTGGAGCTGAACAGACAGTAAAGCACATGGTGCAAGACTACCAGCTCATAAAATTTAGCGGCACCCTCTAGGATATTCACGAGGCGAGACCGGAGGTGGTGGAATGGTTGACAGAACATGATCCAAGGCTCTAAACCTTAGACGCTGCCCATATGGGTGAGGAGGATACCATATGAGGAGGATACAAGTACCAGAGCCACACGAAAAGTAAAAGTAGTAAGTGTTATAACAACACAAACACATGTAACCAAGCTCACACTGACAGTTCGATGTCACGATTTTTATGAAATTCTTCGAATTATCGAATTTTCGGCATCTCGTATAGATCGTTGATTAATCTGTTTCGTGTTTGATTTGACAAAACTACCAAATACTTTACTTAATTTATATATTACTTTATATATTGTAGCACAATATTAAAAAACAAAATATATTAAAGATTACTGCTTCACTAGACAGAGTATGTTCCGAAGCAATTATCAGTTAAGTTTGTAAATTTCGTACATTTTACAATGCAAAAAATATAACACATACATATTAGGTATAGAAAAAATATAAACAATAAAAAATACACATAAATCAACCTTAACAATAAAAAAAATATTATTTACATATCAACCTACACAGTAAAAAGTTCACAAAAAAAAGATGACAGCCAAAACATACATTAAGTGGAAGAAACCGAAAGAAATCAAATTATTATTGTTGAAACATTCTTTTCATTTTGGAGTCTACCTACTTCGAGTAGCCACTTTGTTCCTAACATTTTGAATGTTTTTAACACTTTAAGTGCCGATGGCAGTTTGTTAAATAAACGTGGAGCAATATAATAAAAAAATCTTTGTCCAAATTTAGTATTCATTTTCGGAACTCGATAGCTACCCGAAGTTTTACTCCTAGTGTCCCTTGCATTAACCTTTGTGAAATTTGAATTGTTTTTAAAAAATAAATATAAAATTGATCTTGTATAAAGTTGACATCTAGTACTTTGAAAGATTTAAAAAGGTTTTCAGAGCTATACCTGAATGGCTTCTTACTGATAAATTGATCGACGAAGTCGCTAAAATCATCATCCATCGAAAACATCTTGTATTTTATTATAAAACCACTCGTAAGGTTCCTCGCGATCAATCTTACTTTTTGACAGTTCGCAAATGTTTGTTCACGCCAACGCACATGCGCTAAGTATTTAGATATTTCTCTGCAATGCAATTTTCATACAAAAACTTGGTAGCATCCTCCAGTTAGGAAGCCACGTTATCTCCTAACTTACATAAGTGAGCGACTGTGCAATGAAAACATGGTTAGTATTTAGAATTTAGTATTTAGGTTGGACTCTGCATTCGGACCATAGTCTGGGAGATCATTTTTTACTGGCTGTTTTTTTTTGTATTTTATTTTAATATAGGTATGAAAAAGGTAAGTCTGGCACCTGGGAGTGGGTGCGTATACTAGTGTGCATCCTCTTAATAAATTAGAATGGCAAATTTTAGTATCCTCTAAATTTTACTTTCTTATTGAGTTGAGAAAACCTCTTTATTTTTCTTCACGAAAAAATATTGCATATTATCATAGTTTAAGTGATATACACTATTTTTCGTGTTTCATACATCAAAAGATAATTTAGTGTGCATATTTACGTGCATCAGTATACCCAAGGTATATGTACAAGGACCTTAAAGTAAATTAATACAAGTTTCACAATATGAAAGTCTAAAGGTAAATTCCTACCTGTCTAGCCACGTCTTGAGATGCAAATCTGCATACACGGAGGTACCAATCTGGCAAACTTGGCTTGATTACCCCACAGTTGAATCAATTATAAAGTTTGGTTAGCAAGTTAACCGCACTGTTTGCAATAATACGACCCAATAACTATTCAATACGTACTCTTGAAGGATATACGTACATATTCCTACGGGACTGCGCCACGGAACGAATAAATTGTCTAATTGTCTGACGAGCGCTGCATTGTAAGATATGTCAAAAGTTGTCAGAACTTGAATCTTGAATATTGGGACAGTACTTATTTAAATAAAATGTAATAATTTAAATCTTTGTACTTGTACAATGTTCATGTTAGTATTTACAAATATTCAAATATTCATAAATATTATTATGAATTCTTGGATTGGCTCGCGCAGACAAATTGCTAAACGATCAGAAAGTAAGATAGCCTTTCAAGGCAATGATGGGCAGCGTAGAGATACGAAGATCTCTTGGTGCTCGCCGACTCGATAAAGTGATCTTTTTAACTCTGCATTGGATCTTCAGTGACTGGTGTCCTACGTTCTGCCCAGAACAGATTAGCCACACAAAGAGTGATTGACTTCAGCCATCATTCTCAGACATGAATGAAGAAAGAACGACAGAGAGAAGGACGAATCGGAATTGAAAAAAACATCAAAACGACAAAACCAATACGTACATGTTGGAAAAGTCTTGCTCACATGCATAGAAAACCCTTGTGTTTTTGTCACAATACTTCCTCATTTCTTCTCCGTTACTCAGCCACAATTGAATCAAAGTAAAACAATTCTTCCTTCTTATTATAATAGTTATTCCGTGGTCTCTTTATCTTACATAACATATTATTAAACAATGTGCAAAGTTTAATTGCTGATTGCAATACAGTTTTGATGATATAATATATACCTACCTTTGTTCGTTCATTCGTGAACCAATATTAATATTGAACGTGGTTTAATTTGGTTAATTCAGCAATATCGTTTACTTCATCTGTTATATAAATATTGTCTTAATTATCCGCACATTGCACAGTTAATTTCAAGCTAAAAAAATTAACAATAAATCATTGTTTTCCACTTGAACGAAGTTATGATTTTGAAATATTCAAGTAGTTATTTACCTTGTTTTCTCTTCGGATTGGTATTGTTGTTCTGATGGTTGGAAGAAACTGACAATGGCAATAAGAACATCGATTAACTAATGATACAACCGTTTTATGTTCCTATTTTGTTCTATTTTTTTATTTAAACTGTGTATTATTTTGCTAGGAAATACAACAGCTGTACACAATAATGTTTATTATTTATAACGCCAATTATGATAGATCAATCAGTCAATTTAATTTGACTCGCCCAACTGTCGATTTGTTTGATTCTGTTGATTCATAATAATAGATTAATCAGTCAATTTAATTTGACTCGTCCTACTGTCGATGTGTTTGATTCTGTTGATTCATAATAGATCAATCAGTCAATTTAATTTGACTCGTCCAACTGTCGATTTGTTTGATTCTGTTGATTCCTGGTGAATCGACAGTATTTACCTTAGTCCTGTGTTGATGCAAAGAGCCCAAAATTTAAGGATATGTAAAAAATATACCTACAAAACTTTTAAACTCAGAATCTTGAATTGTTGTTCCAGGTAAGTATATGTTTTGTAAATTTAATAAAAATAAAAAAAAATGAATTGCCTGAGGTTGTTTGTTGTGTTGTTGCGTAAGATATGGAGTGAATAGATGGGAAAGGAGCGGCCCTTATTTTGAAGGAAGGAAAAAAGAAACTTAAACAATCTACGGGTCTGAATGTGTACAAAAATATAGGCGTATTGCGTTCGATACCTTCTAACTATCCAGTTAGGGACATGGCGTGATGGTATGTAGGGAAAAAAAATATTTATTTCAGTATTAAACGACAGTAAGAAAATATATCTTTTATTTGTATTTATTTTCTGTTAATGTTATTAGTTGGCAACAAAGACGCAAAGATAAATATTAATTTCAGGAAAAAACACCCGTAAAAGATTAAATTTATCTTCGAAAACAACATGTTATTATAGATGTTTTATTGACGATGGTTCCTCGTTCGCAGCCAGACGTTATTTATTATAGACATTTTGGAAAACGTGTACATTAAATCATCCCCTAATTGACAGCCGACAAGAAATTAATATATTAGGGGTGGATGTTTCAGGAGTTTTCTGAATTATTAATGATGATATGCTCCTTTAGCTGTGGAATCGTGTATATACCAAGAAGAATAAGAAATCGTGACTGGCATTGTGAATTAAGGGCCTTGTATACCTTGGGCATACGGATGTGCACAAATATGCACACTAAATTACCTTCTAATATAATATGAAACACGAAAAAATATTGTATATCACAATATTAAATTTTGACAATCCTTGAATGCATTTTTGATGAGTGTATTTTGTTGTATCGAAATTTCAAACAGTATACAAAAATCTCGATTTTCCAGACCTCAAGAGCATTTTGAAAATTTGGACAGATGAAATCATAGAGAAGAAATTAACGAATATCTATAGAAAACTTATCAGCTCTATGTTTATGGACTTTACATATATGATATCAATATGAAGTCAATCGGACTTATAGTTTGGGCTGCAGAGAGGACACAAAAAACAACGTAAATTATGAATTCATAGAAAATAAAATAAAAATTTGTCTATGGAAAACTAATCAGCTCTAAGTCTATGCACTCTTCTTATTCTTCTTCGTGTCAGCAGCAATCAGTTCTCGACCAATACTTAGCAACGTCGGCTGCTGCGCCACTACAGCGCAGTAGGTCCTCGAGTGAGCAGGTAGCAGGGCAGACAGGGCAATCTCGTAGGTGGCCAGTGGTCTGCGGCAGGCCGCATTCACACGAGAGGCAGTCGTCGTCTGATATGATACAATATTTTTTCGTGAAGATACGGTTGAATTGAGAGTTTTTTAATAGCAAAAATAGTAATTAAAATATTATAATAGTAAAAAACTCAGTTGGTAGATTTTCATATTATATTTCGATTGAAGTAAAAATTTACTTCACAGGCCTTGTACATAGTTTATTAGTTTCTTATATTATTTGATAGCTCTCTTTAATTCAAACTGTATATACCAGAAGAGCATTGTATGATATTCTGAAGCAATTTAAAGAAAGGTAACTGAGTTTTTATTTGTGATGGAAAACTTATTATAAAGGTATAAAATTTCACAAATTAAATTTAAAGATATAACTTTGTATTAACCACGTTTTTTGGTTGAAACGATGCGACCGGTTTCGGAACTAACCGTTCCCTCATCAGGCTAACTTTCAACTGAAACAGAATGTGACGACGTGCTTACAAGAAATCTATGGGGGCGGAGGTAGAGGTAGGGTGGGGGTACTTAGGGTTGGGTCTTGTGCAGGGTGGGTCCGATTGGCTGAAGGATTAGAAGTAAAAGGAAACATATTTAATAATGGACTGAAAGATAAATTTAACTGATTGTTTATTATGTTCTGTTTTGAATTAATACACTTTTTAATTTCTAGCGACTCTAAATTATCAAGACGGAGACCTACTTTGTTGACGTGTAAAATTTTTGTTCCCGATTGCATAATATTGTCAGTGTAAAATGCCGGTCTTATGTCTTTTGGTAAGAAATTTGAGACTAATTGGGATAAATTATTAACAAACAATATGCGTCTCCATCTATATTCATCTTTTTTGATATTTGTATTATAACTATGTAGGTATCTATTGACGTTAATATTTTTTATTTTTTTATACACAATAATATTGGAAAAAGTTTAATGAATTCCAAAGATAAAGATAATAAAATGGAAAACTCCGGCGTATACCAACTGACATGTGGAGACTGCTCTGCAGTCTACATAGGAAAAACAGGACGGAAATTTGAGACTAGAGTAAAAGAACATATAAGATGTATAAACAATGATAATTTTTCGGAATTCGCAGAACACTTAGTACTTAATGATCATCAATTTAATATGCAATCGGGAACAAAAATTTTACACGTCAACAAAGTAGGTCTCCGTCTTGATAATTTAGAGTCGCTAGAAATTAAAAAGTGTATTAATTCAAAACAGAACATAATAAACAATCAGTTAAATTTATCTTTCAGTCCATTATTAAATATGTTTCCTTTTACTTCTAATCCTTCAGCCAATCGGACCCACCCTGCACAAGACCCAACCCTAAGTACCCCCACCCTACCTCTACCTCCGCCCCCATAGATTTCTTGTAAGCACGTCGTCACATTCTGTTTCAGTTGAAAGTTAGCCTGATGAGGGAACGGTTAGTTCCGAAACCGGTCGCATCGTTTCAACCAAAAAACGTGGTTAATACAAAGTTATATCTTTAAATTTAATTTGTTAAATATGAACCACAAAGTTAACATTCAAACATTTGAAAATAGTATAAAATTTCATTTAATTTGATCACATTGCGAAAAAAGCATAAAATAAATTTGACCGGTTTTAATACTCATATGTAGGTATATGTTACGGTGCCCCGGAACAATTAAGTTGAGTACCTATACTTTCAAATCGATTTTCACACTATTCTACATAATACAAACATTGAGTGATCAAGTGTTCCTATATTCTACCATTTCCTGCGATCAAATGGACGCTCGCTCTTGTAATATCAATATTGATATAGGTTCTTCTCTCAATAATGGACGGGTGAAATTTCTAGATCTTGTGTACACCCCGAGCAAGTTGTTGAGAAGTTTTTATGGACCCTTAAATATAAGGGTGTCCTCAGAACCCTTTCTGAGTTGAACGACTATAATTGTACTTAGCGTGGGTAACTGCCTGTTCACACACAAAGAAAATATTATCGCATTGAAAATGTATAATGACACGATAAAACTCTATAATACCATACATATTATGAATTTTACATTTCTATGAGAGTACCCATAACATACATGTCTTTATTATATTGTACGAACTAAACATCTTATATTCAACGGAATCAAAGATCTTTGAGAACCTACGCGTAGAATCTTCCCACCTCACCATGCCCAGAATGCATTACTGTATAGTTTACAGAAGGCATATATTTTCACTGTAGCTATGCAAGGCAATTTTTTATTATTTATTTTATTATTTATTTTAAACTTTCTGAGCACAAGTGCACAATGGCGGGCTTATTGCCAAATGGCAATATCTTCCAACCAACCATATACATTTAGTGAAAAACTATTACAATTATGGTATATAGCAAATTTTTTATATAAAACAAGCAAGAGCTATAAAGAAAATAAAACAAATAAAATGAAAAAAAAAACATATAAGCAAAAACAATAAAGAAACGGAGGTGGCTGGAGAGGGGGGGGGGGACAAGGATAGGATAAGGAGACAAATTTAGGTGTTATGTGTAAGGAAATGATTCCTCAGATTTCTTTTGAAAGTGGGAAGTGTTAATGAAACTCGAAGTTGCGATGGGATGTGATTCCAAAGACGAGCTGCCTGTACGGAGAAAGAGGTGGTGAAAAAAGAAGTATTGTGTACTGGGATACTGAGCGTTCTTTCAGTATTTGATCGAAGAGGCAACCCGTGTTCAGAGAGGAAGTGAAATTGATTTCGTAGATAAACTGGAGCATTGGAGTTGTATAAGACCTTGTATAGAAGTGTGAGGGTATGTAGGTTCCTACGCTGCCTGATGGGCAACCACCTTAAAAGAGATCGGTATTCCGATATGTGGTCAAATTTTTTCAATTTAAAAATATATCGAATGCATGTATTTTGTAATCGCTCCAATTTATCTAAGAGTTCCTGATTAGCGTCTAAATAACATACATCAGCGTAATCAAGGAAAGGGAGTAATATTGATTGGCATAACGATATTTTGACGGAGAAAGGCAAGAAATTTTGCAATCTTTTTAATGAGTGAAGGGTATAATGAAATTTCCTGCTCACCTCAGCAACCTGTTCCCGCCAAGATATGTTTTGGTCTATTATTATCCCCAGGTCTTTTACTTTCTTACAAAGTGGTATAATGTTATTGTTGATAGATAAAGGGATTAAGGATGGCCAATCAATTTTGGCTAAAAGTTTGCAGCTGCCTATTAAGATTGCCTGTGACTTAGAGGGATTTATGATAATACCATTAGCTGTTGTCCATGTAAAAATTTGGCTTAGATTGTGATTCAAACAGTTTAGAGTTGGGTTTATGTTATTTAAATCACAATGCAAATATAATTGAAGATCATCGGCATAAAAGTGATAAGAGCACTTTAGTATGTTAGGTATAGAGTTAATGAAAACTGAAAAAAGCAGTGGTGATAAAACGCTACCCTGAGGAACACCGGCAGACAAATTTACCAAATCTGACAGATTTTTCTGAGATTTGACACGCTGATGCCTATCCATTAAGAAACTCATGAACCACCGAATAACTGAGTCTGAGAGATTAGCGGACCGGAGCCTCGCCAAAAGAATATCGAAGTCGACAGAGTTGAATGCACTACTAAAATCAAGAAGGGTGAGGATAGTAATTTGTTTATCGTTCATAGCACGCCTAATGTCGTCTGTGATTTTGACAAGAGAGGTCGTTGTGCTATGTCCACTACGGAAACCAGATTGAAATGGGTCCATTAGATTATTGGAAGAAAGAAAGTTGGAAGTCTGAAAAAAGACTATTTTTTCAAGGATTTTGGATAGCACAGGAAGAATAGATATTGGACGGAAGTCTTTTAGGCTTGTTGGCGAATTGGATTTGGGCAAAGGTATAACGAAAGCCGTTTTCCATGCAGACGGAAACTTATTGGATGTAAGTGAAAAATTAATTATGTGGGTAATGATAGGTAGGACTATATTTATAATCAGGTTGATCATATCAATTGAAAGACCATCACTGCCAACCGATTTGGTCTTTATGGATGCAATAATTTTCGATACTTCTGATTCGGAAACTTCGGAAAAAAACATTTTTTGACAATTTGGTAATTGAATTTGGTCAATACAAGCGAGTGTGTCAGATTTTATTATATTGTCAATAGAGACAGGAGGTTGAGCAAAATGTTTGTTAAGATCATTTACATCTATTAAAGTTGAATTATCGTTACTGTTACATTTACCGATCCCTAGGGAGTTGAGGAACTTCCAAGAGTCTCTTGGGTTGGAATTATTTAAAGAAGCATGGATGTGTCGGCGCTTTGCGTTTCTGCACGTTTGATTGCAGTGATTTCTAATACGTCTAAATTCTTCCCAGTGATTTTCGCTAGGATGCCTTTTGTACTTTTGAAAGGCTTTGTCTCGTTTTGTTAGAAGGGTAGATATTTCTAGAGTGAACCATGGAGATGGAGGATGTTTGATTTTAACTTTTCTCAGTGGTGCATGTGCATCAAAAATTTTGATGAATAGTTCGTTAAAGTAATCAACTTTTGAGTCGATATCTGCAAGGCTATAGATAGCGTTCCAATTTGCATTGTTTGCATCTACATGTACTTTATTTTTATCAATTTTACGGAAATCCCGTAAATATTTAGTCGGTTTTTCCTTTGGGGGACATCGAATTTTAAATGCTGCATAAATAAGATCATGATGGGAGAAACCACAGGCTGCTAGTTGTCCGTGTGTACTAATCCTTTCGGGCTGTGAAGTTATAATGAGATCCAGTAGGGAGTGACATGTACCTACATGGTGAGTAGCCTGTGTTGAAATTGATTTTAAATTTAATGATTGCAGAATGTTTAAAAAATTTTGAGATCTTGGATCGTTTCGTAAAAGGCATGTATTGAGGTCACCCATCATAAGAAAAAGGGGGAAAGAAGGATGATCTGTTCGAACAATTCCTCCATGTCACCAAAATACTTGAGAGTAGGGGGGCAGTACATAGCTCCTAAGAGAAGTTTCGAAAATTTAAAATTGATGCACAGCAGTAGGTATTCCATTTTTTCTGAACTAGCAGCTGGCGAAGATTTTGAAACAACCGTATAATCAATGTCTTCCCGAAGATAGCAACACCACCTCCTCTACTGTATAATCTATCATTGCGTATAAGCCGATACCCTGACAAAGTATAAAGGGTAGATGGAAGAGATGGTTTAAGCCAAGTTTCACTTATAATGATGGCATGAAGTGATGTGTAGGCAAATGTGATTAAAAATTCGGAAAAGTGGGATGGGAGACTTTGTGCATTAATATGGCAGGCATGGAAGTCTTTGGGAAATATAGACAAACTGGAGACAAGGCGGTTGTGAAGTTGAGAGGTGATGCTGGTTGATGAGTTATCAATATTTTGAATTAGTACATCACCATCTTGGGAGAGAAAAGATAAATCTGAGGCATCGCTGGAGTTTTGTTGTGTGATGTTTCTATCTGGAGAGTCTGGGATAGAGTAGAAGGAATCATCGGATGAGGAGGAAAACGAGGGAGAAGGCAACATGATGTTACAATGGTAAAAATAAAAAAAATAAAAATAAGTACACAATGAGAAAAATTAAAGGAAGAAGAAAAAAAGATAAAAAAACGATATCACGCGGAATGTATATGGAAAGATGATTATTAAATGTAGTTATGAGGATTTTATCTTAAAAAGCTTATAACTCTTAATTTATTTGACAAAAAAAAAGATATGAGCGGGCTATTTTTAGTTACTTGAGTCAGAATGGAATATACAAACGAGAGAAAATAAAAAAATATATAAATGGTATCTTGTTACTACAAGATAATTAAATAACAACAATATGGAATTGGAAAAATAAATAACACAGTATAGTAAAATACTGTACTAATAGATAATAATACATAAGTGATGCTTTCATTTGTGTCACAAAAGTATAAGAGGATTCAAGTTAATATAGATGGTAAGAAAAAGATAATAGTATAAAACAAAAATAATACTAAAAAAATTGGAATATCAGTACTTTTTTATACTATTAATTAGACGATAGCAAAATTACTGTCAAAAAGCACTTTATTACACTATGAATTAGATGAAAGTAAAGATAATGCCAAAAATTATAACATCAGTAGGTACTTTATTACACTCTAAATGAGAAAATAAAAGATAGTACTAGAATTTCGAAGTTTGAATGAAAATGATACTAAAAACTGGAATATCAGTACAATATTAAGCAAGTAATAATAATAATAAAGCCACAAAACTGAAATATCAGTACTCTTTTACACTATACACAATTATAACACCAGAAAATTTGAATATTAGTAGGTACTCTTGAATATTAGTAAAATAAACATAAAAATAATATCAAATATTGGAATATTAGTAGGATAAGCATAGAAATAATA
Source organism: Molanna angustata (assembly GCA_963576475.1). Lineage (NCBI taxonomy): Eukaryota > Metazoa > Arthropoda > Insecta > Trichoptera > Molannidae > Molanna > Molanna angustata. The sequence goes on along the minus strand of OY754987.1, from coordinate 9,000,474 downwards.
CCAAAAATTGGGATATCACAATTTTTACACTAAGGATTAAATAAGTTGTTTATGAAATACAGAAAAAAAATATATGTATAATATATTAAACATAGGAAAAAAATAATATAAAGTGAAAGGTAATAATAAAAAAAGAAAATATATCTTGACATTGGCCAAAAAGAAATAGAAAAAAATATAATTATATAAAACAATTTAATAGTAGCCGGCCGTTGGAATATAAACACAAAACGCCAAAAAAATAATGCGAGTATTGTTAAAAAAAAAGAAAAAACAGATTATCTATGCACGCTCCGCTGTCGTGGTACACCTGTCAGATATGATAGTGCGATCGAATTGGTAGTGCGATCCGTATCTATGAACAACGAAGCGTACACAAATATCAGTTATGTAATTACAATTGTGATTCGCAATATAATTAATACTATAATGGTATAAAAGTAAGAGAATAACATCTTAAGTGTTAGGTTAGACGTGAGGAATTTATATTTTATGTCTGTCTTCTCGGCCTTAATTCGCGGGGTGTGTTTTTGTCCGTCGAAGTATCGCGTTGTGGAAGCTGCTTTTGTAGATCAAGTAGTTGTTTGTATGTTGTTATATTACGAATTGTGTTATTAACTTTCACTTTGATAATACCATGTGTGGTCCATACATTATGGGGATTGAAGTATTTTCTTGCATCGGTGAGAACTTTCTGCCGTGTTATGGTCAAAAACTCGGTTATCATAGTGTTAGTGCCTTTTAGTTTCTTTTTGTTTTGAAAGATGAAGTTACGTTCTTCAGCGGTATTGAAAGCAATAGCAATCGGTCGTGAGGACTTTTTGTGAGGTCCCAATCTATAACAGTGTGAAAATCTGGGAATAGTTGTCAGCTGAAGACTGTCGCGAAGGGTAAGTGGCATTGATTCTGACAACTTTTCATCTTTACTTTCCTTGATACCATGCAGAAGTATATATGTGCTTCGTTGTCTAGTTTCAATATCATCTACTTTTTTTCCAATGTAGAAAAGGAGTCCCTTACCTCTTTAAGTGCTATCAGAGTTTCTTGTTTAAAAATGGCGAAGTCGTTGCGTATCTCAAGTAAAGAATCCTCTTTACCTGGAATGACGGTACTAGAATTGAATCTTTTTTCAAACTCCGCGAATTTCTCTTCAATATTTGCTTGAATGATATCCATTTTATCCATATTGTAAATAATTATATCGTAAATTCTGTTAAGCCTCAAAAATTTTATTTGTCACCTGCTAAAGCCATAGACAAGTTTAAGTTTTATTATATTATGTTTCTGTCATTTCGCTTAGCGCATTCAAATGATATCTCTGAGATCTCTTAAATTAATCCTAATCAACCCCTTTTAACTGACTTCCAAAAACAGAGCAGGCTATCCATTAATATTTTTTTTATTGTGAAAAACAAATCACACAATGTGGCGGACTTATTGTCCATAAACAATTTCTACCAGTCAACCACACTAGTAAATGCAATGGTACGAGCAAGTACAAAAAATACATATAACACAAAATAAAAACTAAAACATACATGAGAATAAAAAAGTAAATAATACAAAAATGCAAAATTTTATATTAAAAAAAAACATAAATTAAAATAATAATGATAAAGTCCAAAAGTTGGAAAAAGATGGGTTGGGAAGGGATGAAGGACAAAGGAATTATAGGTATGAGGATAAGAAGTATGTATTGAGGATAAAATATATGCAGCGTAGCTTCTCAAAATGTGCTTCTTGACTTCAAAGTTGGAAAAACTATGCAAAATTTTCACTATGTCGATATATTCAGAGAAATACACTCTCTTGAACAAATCTACAGTTGGAAAATATTTATTTCTATTGCAGATTCTTGCTGAATACTAATAACTTTGATGCTGTTTTCATAATAAATTTTTCATGAATTTTATATTTTTTGAGTTTGTGCTATCAATCTTTTTTTGTAAAACAGGCTAATATGTTTTCGTACACGTTATTTCGATATTAAATATCGAGTTAAGTTACATCGCTGACCCATTTAACTGACGTTTTCTTCCCCTTATAAGGGCCACAACGACAGCTAATCAATCAAAACATTTTGAATAATTTTCATTTTGGGTGACACAGCATTAACGGCCAAGTTTTACTACCTAACTGATAATGTTCACCTTTCAAGTTCTTTGATGCTTCGGAGATTTTCTAAAGATGTCATTTGACAAGAAACTTTACTTGGCTAATATTCTGTGCCTACAAAATATCCACTTTCGTTGATTTTATTAAGATAACAGGCGATATATACATTAGACATAAGCAGACTGGTCATGAAGTTGGGAATTGAAGGACACCTGTCAAGATTTATTATTCAAGAAAAAAATAACATCAGTTTTTTACATAAGTATCTCAACGGGTATTATGTAGTGAGTGCACACTATGAGTTTCGTCGTGATGTGATTGTGTATGTGATGTGTTTATATAGCGTACGCCGTATCCTTTTTGAGTCCTCTCTACAGCCCAAACTATAAGTCCGATCGACTTCTGATTTACATAAAATATATAGACCTAGAGTTTTTCACAGACAACCGTTAAATTCCTCTCCATGATTTCTTCATTTATGTTGTTGTTTTTGTGTCCTCTCTACAGCCCAAACTATAAGTCCGATTGACTTCATATTGATATCGTATATGTAAAGTCCATAAACTTGGAGCTGATAAGTTTTACATTGATATGCATTCATTTCTTCCATATGATTTCATCTGTCATAATTTTCAAAATGCTCTCACGGTTTGGAAAATCGCGTTTTTTTTATATTGTTTGAACTTTTGGTGCAATAAAAATATTCTTCAATAATGCATTCAAGAATTATCGAAACTTAAAAAAAATATATACATATTTTATGTTATATTAATGTGAAATAAATTGCATATAATTTGTATGAAAAATGTAGGTATATAACATAAGTAATAAAGCTTCTGTATGGGAAAATTGAGTGATCAACTTCATATTGAAAGTGTTGTGTATTTTTTACTCTCCACTTCTATCTTCCTCAAGGGATAGGCAGTGATAACTGAATACCGCATTCTTCTATCTTGACACATATCCATCGAAAAATCCATGAAAACTTTTGTCCTCTGGGAATCTAATATTTGTTTAAGAATCTAATAGAAATTTAATTTATAAAAATGCATTTATTTATTTAACTTTTTGTACATAATATAAACAAATATCATGCACACTGGCGGGCTTATTGCCATTAGGCAATTTCTTCCTACCAACCAGATTACAGAGTGACAGAATTAAACATGTACATCAACATTAAATGAAAGCTAAAAAATAACAATGTAAACATAATATACAGGAACAAGATCTTCTTCTTCTTCTTAGTGTCAGTAGCATTCAAACAGTTCTCGACCAATAGTTGGCAAGGTCAGATGCTGCGCCACTACAGCGCAGTAGGTCCTCGAGTGAGCAGGTAGCAGGGCAGGCAGGGCATTCTCCTAGGTGGTCAGTGGTCTGAGGCAGGCCGCATTCGCACAACAAAAAAAACAAAAGGAACAAGATAAAGAATTAAAAAAAACATCGTAACAAAAAAAATGGGAAGGAAGAGAGATCAGGTGTTTAGGGATAAATATTCCTTCTTTAGTGAATATTACGTAGCAAAGGGAAGGAAGGAAAAGGAGAGGGATCAGGTCTTTTTACGAAGTTATGTCAGGACTTAAATTATTCCAGAGTCTTGCTGAACGTATTTCAAAGGAAGAGCTGAAAAATTCAGTGTTGTGAATGGGGATAGTTAATGTAGTACGTTCATAGTTAATGAGTATCCTTTTTAGTTATTATGCTTTTTGACTTCGTTTTGTGAATCCATTGATATTAAATTGTTTTTTTTTGTATCTCACCGATTTCATCATTTTTCGTCAAATACTTTTGTAACTACCTACTGTATATTTTTTATTGTAAAAGGCTTTTAGCCGTATAGACAAATAAATAAATAAACAAATGATACTAGTTGATAAACTGCAATAAAAAAAATAACCTACATACCCTTGGGTTAAAGAGGAGTAAAAACTGATCGATGGAATGAGGGAAGTTAGGAGAAAATTATATGACATACCTAATATAATGAATATCGTTGAAGAACTAGATTTATCGTTTTCTTCAATACTTTCATAGATTGGGGACTTTAAATAATATGAAGACTCTGACCTATGCATATTTCGATAAATAAAAAAAAAAAAAAAAATAAATAAAAATTATCAGTCAGTGAAACAGCCAGATTAATATCTGGTTGCCTAAAACCGACCCCCACTAAAAAACCCTACCTAATTGTGGACATTACCCCATCTATGATCAGACGGCGTGTTGCAGCCGAAGTCGAACGGAGCAAACAGCAAACTGACCCTTCTGCTGTTACAGTGACTTCGAGAAATGGGGTAACAGAGAAGACATCTGCTGGTGTGGCGCTAGACAGAAAAGCATACACCTGCTGTCATGTCCCATGATAGGAGCGACATGCGCACATCAAGACATGCAAACACTAGTGGGATCCGGGTGGCGAATATAGGTGATCCTCCTGTTGCTTGAAAATCCTCTTGGTCCATTTTCTTGGATAAAACTTCTTTAACGACCGCGAAAAGATCTTGTAAAAAGGGGAGCCAATTAAATTGTTTCATAAAAAGCTTGAAATTGTCGTTTCTTGTATAAAATTGAGTATATACTTTTCAAAAAAAATATTCAATATGGAGTCCGTAAATAACCCTTTAAAAAGATAAGAAGCGACTCTGAACATTCATAAAGTGAATAGTTTAGCTTCATTTATACCTCCAGCTTTAACATATTATTATAGAGACTGAAAGTTTTGCTAGAAGAATTTTGCTTGCGGTAAAACAAAAGCCAGTGTAGCGTTATCAATTTAAATAATGAATACGCTACTTCTTAATTTAATACGTTCAACTCTTGGTTCAAAGCATTCGTATTCCCCGCTAAATCTTTCGATTCATTTTATCTCATATTATTTCCCTCGGCCGCTAAGAGATGGCAGTACCTACCTCTCTGCGGTGGCTGTCGGCTTTTGGTATTTTTTCCCCCCGCTCTTCAGAAGTTTCTAGAACAATCAATCTGTCAGCCATCTTGCTTCCTTGCAAGTCAATCTCAACGGCCAAGTTGTTTTTACGCTCTCAAAAAATGTTTTTATACGAATATACTTGCTTACGAGCACAAAGCCGGTTATTAATTAAGTATCTGTGACTAAAACATTGTGATAGTGATACTCAGGCCTTTCCTCAGTGACTTTTACGTGTTCAATAAAAATGTAACCTCAATGGGTACTAGCTCTAACGGTTGCAACGTCAAAGTGTCTTGTTTAATAATCAAAACGAGCTATAATTATCTTAATTATGCAGTGAGTGCTATCTCCATACAGACCTTTCAAATGTAATTATTGAAGACGTCATTCTTTACCTTCGATTCTAACTGCAATCCTACCTAACCACAAAGTCAAGATTTCGTCATGTTACATACAAATTCGGCTTGCAACACGACCGTTATGCTATATCTTGTGCACACGTGTCTATAGTTTGTGTATTGACACCCAAAGGAGTGATTTATACTCGAATATACTGGACTATTGACTTATATTTCTTCTTGCTAAGCTATCCTCCGAACTTTACTTACCTTCAGTTTGAATATAGTGAAGACTTTTCTGGGCACCGACTCTACCTATTGGAATAGTGCGCCCATATTTTCGATTCGCTATATCCAAGCCACCTCTGCTCGCTGGAAGCTGTTCTTTTCTGGATTACCCTCACCTGTACGAGATCTAAGCGGATGTTTGTGAGTCAACCCCTGACGGCATCCTTCTCCGACTCTTCAGGACACCCCAACCGATCGAGACAGCTGAGTTACCTCTACCCTCGATGTCTGTTATTCCACAACGAGCCCCCCTTTGTCGGCACCCGTCATCTCTTTTGAAACACCCGGATCCTATGAAGTTTCTTTCTGTCGCATACTCTTCGGAAATGGTCAGATCTTTTATTTTTTTTAACTGTTATTTTCTCCGTGAACTAATTATACCAAAGGTCAACCCTCGCAGTAACTTGAAGTTTCTTTTATAAAGTTTGCCTGTATGAATTCATTGTATTTTTGAATCATAAGTTGAATAATTTTAAATACCTAAGTGTTATTCATTCATTCAGGCCTACTAACTGATTATGTTAACTGCATTTAACCAAAGGTTTATTATGTTTATATATTGAATTATTACCTGATTAAACCAACACTTGTTAAGACACCTCTCATGAGCCTGACTAGATTCATTCATTCTGGGCCACTAACTGTCTATGTCAATTATGATTGTATAAAGACCCAATTGAGTCATGTGTTGTACTACCTATTTTGAATTTAACGTTTGGTAAGAATTTTATGTTGCTGCCAAAATATAATTTCTGTTCATTCATTCATGTCTACTATTTAGGCGTGCCCATGTTTATGGACACAGCTAAGGATGTGCTAGGACAATTTATAAATATATTAATGTAATGTATTTAACATTTGCAATGACTCTGCCTGGATTTAACTTGATGCGTTCATTCATTCATGCATACCACTTTGGTACGCCGTTCAATTTACAATTAGAGGTCTAGACCATTTGTCAAACCTCCGATATTAATTTGATCATTTGATAAATTGCTTACCTTTAAACATATTCATTCATTCATACCTACTCACAGCGAGCTATCAATTACAATTTAGAACTCGCAACCAATTACAAATTGTAAACCACCAATGCTCATATTTATAATGTGAATTGTGATGTGTTTCTTTGTTTAATTATTTTTACAGATTGTCTTGTCATATTACCTTAAATGTTTTATGTAAGTCTGAATATCCATTACATATTATGTTTTATCTTCACAATATATGCAATTCAAATGACACTGGAGACTTCTAATTGACCCCGATATTTGACCCCCACCCACATATTACAAACCTTGAAGATGAGAGCAACTGTTCCAGCCTGAGCTACCGGACTTCCTCATCTTTCGAATTGGATCAACCCAACGTGTAAATTTAATTCTAAAATTAATAGGTAAAAAGGGGCTTACGTTACAATGGCTAAGCCCAACAGTGAGGCTGGCCTACATTGAATAAAGAAACAATATTTTAGCAATAATTGAATATAAGAATAACCAATATAATAACTTTCCATCGCGTTACACCAGAGAGACCTCTCTTTCAAAACGCAAAAAGATTTCTTTGATAATTGCAAATCTTAGCTAGAAAGCGGTAGCACGCGCAGAAAAAAAAGAAATACTTCTTTAACTTAATTTTAATGTTTTATCAAATTTCTTACGAGATTTTTTTTCCCGACGAAAATAAAAGTTGAACGATATATTATTATTTTTTAAGAAACAACAAAAAAATGTTACCATATAACGAATCGAAAACATCTTTCTTGAGATTTTATTTAATATGTAAATTCTTTGTGTAGTATTTAGTTTAATATGATGAAGTCAAAGGTTAAAGGTGTAACGAGCTACATATACCTACCAGACAATGGAGAATTTGAACGGAAAATAATGTTTTAAGTATGAGAATTTGTTTAATATTACAATACGTGTAACAGAGAAAGGTAAAATGGCTTTCCATAAAATAATAAATATTTTTATGAAACATTATCTACTTAAAATGAAAAAAAAACATTGTTTATAACAAAGACTTTCTTGCTACCTATTTTGTTTATTATCAGGTGATGTGCCCTTTTAGAAATTTCAAAATAAAAATATCAATTATTATGTTTCTTGAGCTTGGGGTGACTTTGCTATATTTGACAGTCAAATAAATGTTTTCTTCCATGGGCAGACTGACATTTTTATTTATTCCCGATGTGAGAACTCGAAATTTTTCCTCGTGGATTGTTCCCGATTATTGGAACACGTAATTCCTTACTGACACGGCAGCTTCAAAAGTTATCTCTTTCGTTTTCACTTATCCGATTCGTCCTCATGACAGCTTTGTGATAACCCTGAACAGACTTCTGAGCATATCCTATGGGAATGCACTAACTTCTCCGTGTCAACTTTCCGACGAGAACTCTACGACGATGTCCGAGGGAATTTCTTTGGAGCCATTGCACATGCGGACCTTGTAGCCACGAAGAGCAACTTTAGGGCTTTCAAGACTTTCTGTCTTAAATTCGGTGCACTATTATCTTCACTATCAGTGAACAGTGAGCCAGTTGTTTCAACATGATAAGCTCTCTTTGGTACATTGAGTGCAGTTGTCTGCAAGGTTTTAGAGTTCTCCGGACTCTTCGTATGTTCTTTATGTGTTCTTTCAAAGTTTTGCAAGGGGCCGTTATTAGTCCCCATAAGCACAACGGGTGGTGGGGGAAGAACAGTCAAAAAATGAAAAGCACTGATCAGATATCTTTTAAAATCTATTGGGATCTTATCGAGTAATAGATATTTAACTATATTTAACGATAACTTGAATTAGTAGGTACTTTAGTCTATAACCGGTAAAGTAAAATAAACACAGCACACACACAGATACCTACATTGTAATGAAACTTTCAGAATTCAATCTCAGTATGATATTAGTTGATAATCAGAAATAAAATATAGCCTTAAAAATTGCGAATTCACAACTCCCCACTATATCATCCTGGGATAGTGAGGAGTCAAAATACTTATACTTATGTTTAATCAGTACTGTGACTTATGACTAACTTCTGAAGAATTCAAAACTTTAGTAGTAATTCTGCTTACATAGGTATCTCAATTAATGTTGAGCAATAAATAGTCTTGCAGTCTTGGTGTTGCGAGACTTGCAATACTATGGCCAAGAACAGGGGGTGTAAAACAAAGCTTTGCAAGACCACGAGTCTTGCGGTCTCGCAAAACTTTATAAAAATATTTTAATTTATATTTTTAATTTATAAAAAAATGGGTACCGTACAGTAAATTTTTTAACAGTTAAATAAATAAGTTAAACATTAAGTAATTGTAACTTAATCAGCCCACCCTTGATTTCATGTTACATGTACTCACTGCTGGCAACAAAACAATGAATTATTCCTGTCTAATGTGTCTCCTGAAAAGGGTCCTGGACAAACATTATATGTCCACGGATCTGTTCCTTTCCGAATTATTATATTATGTGGTTAGGTATCGGTACAATGGCAAATTCTGAGCGGCGTTAGTGTTTTTTTTATTAAAAAGTAAGAAATTTACTACGCACTGTCGATATAAAACTATAACTGAATTTTAAAGATCAAAAGTTGCAAGATATGTACGATTTGCAAAACAAACGACAAGACTGGTTATACAAAACCAAGACCACTCCGTTCTTGGTTTTGCATTTACCCATCACTTGTCTCCATCCTACATACTTATTCCTTCAAAAGTGAGACTGGTCGAAAACTCTAAGCTTTTAAGAATAACAATACTGATGGTTCTTTGTTTAGAAAGAGCAATGCATCAATCAAAACTAAAACTCTCTGATTTCTCCAAAAATAATATTAATTCATTTTATGTGCTCGCCTCTTTCAGTTTGATCTCATTTGAATATCTGAGAGAATAACAACTATGAATCATCATATCATTAATTTCCAAAACTACGAAGGATACAAATACAGTACGGAAAGAGATTTTGAATGAGACAAAGCGAGACATTTTCAATGAGACAAAGCGAGACATTTTGAATGAGACAAAGCGAGACATTTTGAATGAGACGAAGCGAGACATTTTCAATGATTTAAAAAAAATATGTCGCATTGTTTTTCACGTCATGTTGATGAGAACCTACCTAACAAATTATGAAAATTTGAATGTAATAAAAAATTATGAATATTTTCAATTCCGTGAATATTTCATGGAATATAACTAGTTGCACTTAGCTACACAAAATAAACAGGCCAGGGTTTGTATAAAATAAAAAAAACACTGAGATTTTTAATAATGGGTATTTTAAATCAAACAAATGATTTGGTCTACATATATATTTTTTCCTGATCCAGGACGACCGTTTCAGCTCTTATCAACTGGTCGTCCTGGATTCAGGAAAAAATATATATGTAGAGAAAATCATTTGTTTGATTTAAAATACCCATTATTATGGAATTCTACATATTCAACACCGTCAGTATTGACAAAATTATAAAAAAAATAAAAATTGAGATTTTTGTAATATATTATACATTTTTATTAAGAAAAACTTCAATTTATTTAAATAAATATATAAATGATTTTTATTTCGTGAATATTTCACAGGATGCAACTAGTAGTACTTAGCTATATAAAATACATAGGCCAGGGTTTGTATGAAATAAGATACACAGAGCTTTTTGTCATATAGAATATCTTAGTATTTTTATTTTTTTTTAGTATTTTAAAATAAATGAATGTTAAATTTGTTTTAACTCCGTGAATATTTCACGGGAATCAATGAGTAGTACCTAATTAGCTATCTAAAATACATATGCCAGGGTTTGTATGAAATAAGAAACACAGAGCTTTTTGTCGTATAGTGTATTTGTATTATAATTTTTTTCAATATTCAAACTGTCGATTTGTTTAAGAGAACTTTGTTCTTTTAACATATCGGCAATGTTTCAAGCCAGGATACGCGAGATTGTATGCAGGCTCTATATTTTTCACGGTTTTTCCAACTTTGAAGTAAAAAACACCAACTTAGAGGCTTCGCAGCATATATTATAATGGACCCTTTGATAAAACTACAAAAATCCGTTTTAAAGATAATCTACAAGGTACCAATCCGCACTCCATCCGACGCATTATTTAATGACTTTAATATACTAAACATATCACAATTATATGCAAAGAACGCTTGTACATACAAATATAAAAACTTGACTCTACGCAAACATCTAGACCAACTAGACAGACCGAACAGGCTAAACTCCTAATACCTAGACTCAAGACAACTTTTGGACAAAGAAATTTCCTGTATTTTGGAGTCAAATTATACAACGAACTACCTTTAACACTTAGACAAAACAGTAACTTGAAAATATTTAAGCGAGACATTAAAATTTGGATTAAAAAAAAGGGCAGAGACTATATTAAAAATAAATTAATCACCTGAACTCATAAAATACTCTCATAGTTACTAACCAAAACTGAAAACTAATAAGACATCTATAATCAGAACAGGTTTTACCTAGTGAGGCAGTTTATGACAATAGTATAATATCTGGTAACTATTATGTAACCTAAGTTAAATATATTATAATGCATTAAAAAAAATTTTGTTACTAGATTTAAGGTAATTGTATTTTATATAATAAATAAATAAATAAAAAAAAATAAAATATGTTCCATATTTACTCTGACTTCGGAGTAGAACATTTCATGTGTCTGTGTCCCCCCCCCCCTTATAACTTTTGATCCGATCAATTTGCTGAGCCTTAAATTTTAAAATATATAAATACATAGTTATAGGTCTACAAAACTTTTATACTCAGAATTTTTAATTTTTGTTTCAATCAGGGGTTATGAACTTTTGAATTTTGAATTTATTTTTCCATATATCTCAGAAACCATAAAACCTAAAACGCTGAAAATTGGTACGAACTTAGACAAGCACAAAATCTCCTATTTTTTTTTTCAAAAAAATCCTGGGTTTCTTAAACATTTTTTATAAAGTATAATATTTTTTTATGTTAAATTTATGTGTTTAACTGCCAATATTTCCAAAGTTTTACAAAATATCGAAAAAGCCGAAACACCCCAACTAGATAATTTAATTTTCTATTTTTTTATTTTTTTTTTATTTTATTTATTTAAGGTTACAGACAGTTTTTTTTTAAATATACATATAATTTCAAATTTAAATACTAAACATAAAAACCAAAATAGTAACACCAATTACTAAATTAAGATCTTACGAAAGAAAAACAAAAAAGACAAAGAAAGATAAAAAAAAACAATTAAAATAAGATCAGTCAAAATTAATTAAACAATGGACAACAGGAAATAAGGACAGGACTATGAATAGGAATGGGAAAAATTTGGAAAGGAAAATCACCGTTACGAATGCCTCAACATCTTCCTAAAAATGGCCGGTGGGCCAAACTTTGAATCAAACTGATTACATGATCTATAAATAAATGCATTCCCTGCGTAGTTTGTTCGTACAACAGGCATACTGAAACGGTCACTCCTTGTCAAACGTGCAGGAACTCTGAGATTAATGTTTTCTCATAATTTTGGAGTATCGACGCGATTATTCAATATATTGTATAAAAACATCATGTCTCTTATTGTGCGTCTTTTCTGTAAGGTGGGTGGAGAATACTTAACACAGCGAGATGAGTAGTCCGGGGAGTAAGTGTGTGATCTGTAATCGAGGTGTTTCACAAACTTCTTTTGAACACGCTCTATTTGATCGACATATATATTATATTGAGGATTCCACACTGTGCTCGCGTACTCAACTCGACATTAATATAAGATAAATAAACTGTTCTAAGCGTTTCAATCGAGTGAAATGGCTTACATATCCTAATCAAGAAACCCAAGAGTTTAAGTGCCTTACTAACAATATATTCAACATATAAAAAACATTACCATTATAATAGTGTTTCTTAACTTTTTTTAGCAATTTTTATAAAAATTCAATATAGTGACGACATCGCTTCATACAATTTGTATGGCAGTCGCCTATACACAATATCTATGAAGACTTAATACTTCATCTCCAAACATACATAAATATGTACCATCATGCTGTTTTCATATTCTGGGTAGGAAAAAAGGACTGACCTCCACACTATCCTATCTTGACATACATACCTATATGTGTAGTATAGAAAACAAAATATCTTAAAATATTCAATAATTTGTATTTATGGGTTTACAGTTTGGTACTTATTTTTCAACTATACATACTACCGCTATCGACAGTTGGATCTCATGTGTTACATGCAACTAGTTTAATATAAATTAATGTATAAATTTGCTTTAATTCCGTGAATATTTCACGGCATGCAACTAGAAGTACTTAGCTATCTAAAAGACACAGGCCAGGGATTGTTTGAAGTAAGAAACAGAGAGCTTTTTGTCGTCTTAAACTTTTGTTCGGTAAAGCTTTTAGGTTATGTTTATTCGGGTATAAACTTAAAGTTTCGGGGCACAATGAAAATTTTACACTTGGACAAATAATAATAATAATTTAATGGGTGTCTTCTTCCTTTACAACAAATTTAATACTTTGTCTTATTCCGAATCCACTTGATAGTGTCGCTGTTCTATTATAATATATGTATATCTATGTCACTTTCTTTAGCATACATTTTGGTGTTTGAGAAATTTACACAGTCAGCTTTACCAGCAATGCTTTATCAGCAAATCGATAATCAACATAGATATTTTCTGATTTATTTTAATTTTTGAAACATTATATATTATAAAAAAAATAAGATCTTACACGAAGGTAGGTAGGTGGTATATCTCTATTCTATGTAGAGTTAGTGTTAAGGGGGGGACTGCTGCCAACGTACCTATTTTTCAATTTGTTATACCATCATTATTTCTTATCAAATCGTTTTGAAAAAAATAATTTAGATAGTTTGGGTATAAATAAAGAAAAATATATCTTTAATTTTTGATGTTCTGTATAAATTCTTGTAGAAAAATGATGGCATACCCCGATTTTCAACGTTTATCTTATATTTTTAATAAAATATAAGGCGTAGTTCAACATATTTTTTTTATATTAAAGAAGACAAAAATATGTAGAAAAATATGATGTGACGTTGCATTAATGCTGCAGGTTTAGTAAATAAACCTAAAAAATATTTATTTTCCATTCAGCGCCATTGCGAAATAAAAGTTTTTTTGTTTATTAACTTAACCTGGTGTATTAATGCAACGTTACATCGTATTTTTCCAGATATTTTGATCTTCTTTAATTTATAAAAAAAATAGAATGCTCTATACCTTATAGTTTTTTAGAAATTTAAGATAAATGTCAAAAATCGAGGTATGCTTATTATTTTCCTACAAGAATATATACAGAACATATTTAAAAAGTTATATATATTTTTTTAACAGATTATTAATTATCTCAATAGAGACGAAATTGGAATATTTATTGTAGGAGAACCGGGAAATCAAGGCACCTACAGGGCTTACGACCTGTCATCGGCTGGTTTACGTGATCACTTTATGCGCTTGCGCAACGTTCACCAATTATGCATTTTTAATGAGATCCCTATCAATTCAATTTTGAAACTTCTATATATTGTAATACTGAAATTCTTTTCGCTTGAAAATAATGAATTTTTTACTACAGCCATCTATGGGTGAAATTATGAACAACAATCTTATTATTTTTTATTTATTTTGTTGTAACGCCATCTATTGAGAGATAATTAATAATCTGTTAAAAAATATCTTTGACTCCCGACAGGGAAAAAAATCCAATGTTTGCGCATATGCAATAATAAAAATATATTCGATTACTTACACATTGGTACAAGTAGGTAAATAAGACAAAAATGACCTTATAAGTCTGGCGCAATTCAGGGGTGACTTCTATGTGAAAAATGCATTGTCACCTCACATATAAGAATTGTAGCTTTCATTATTTACAAAAAACCAATACTCTCAATAGATGGCGTTACAACAAAATAAATAAAAAATAATAAGATTGTTGTTCATAATTACACCCATAGATGGCTGTAGTAAAAAATTCTTTATTTTCAAGCGAAAAGAATTTCAGTATTACAATATATAGAAGTTTCAAAATTGAATTGATAGGGATCTCATTAAAAAGGCATAATTGGTGAACGTTGCGCAAGCGCATAAAGTGATCACGTAAACCAGCCGATGACAGGTCGTAAGCCCTGTAGGTGCCTTGATTTCCCGGTTCTCCTACAATAAATATTCCAATTTCGTCTCTATTGAGATAATTAATAATCTGTCAAAAAATATCTTTGACTCCCGACAGGGAAAAAAATCCAATGTTTGCGCATATGCAATAATAAAAATATATTCGATTACTTACACATTGGTACAAGTAGGTAAATAAGACAAAAATGACCTTAAAAGTCTGGCGCAAATCAGGGGTGACTTCTATGCGAAAAATGCATTGTCACCTCACATATAAGAATTGTAGCTTTCATTATTTACAAAAAACCAATTCTCTCAATAGATGGCGTTACAACAAAATAAATAAAAAATAATAAGATTGTTGTTCATAATTTCACCCATAGATGGCTGTGGTAAAAAATTCATTATTTTCAAGCGAAAAGAATTTCAGTATTACAATATATAGAAGTTTCAAAATTGAATTGATAGGGATCTCATTAAAAAGGCATAATTGGTGAACGTTGCGCAAGCGCATAAAGTGATCACGTAAACCAGCCGATGACAGGTCGTAAGCCCTGTAGGTGCCTTGATTTCCCGGTTCTCCTACAATAAATATTCCAATTTCGTCTCTATTGAGATAATTAATAATCTGTTAAAAAATATCTTTGACTCCCGACAGGGAAAAAAATCCAATGTTTGCGCATATGCAATAATAAAAATATATTCGATTACTTACACATTGGTACAAGTAGGTAAATAAGACAAAAATGACCTTAAAAGTCTGGCGCAAATCAGGGGTGACTTCTATGCGAAAAATGCATTGTCACCTCACATATAAGAATTGTAGCTTTCATTATTTACAAAAAACCAATTCTCTCAATAGATGGCGTTACAACAAAATAAATAAAAAATAATAAGATTGTTGTTCATAATTTCACCCATAGATGGCTGTAGTAAAAAATTCATTATTTTCAAGCGAAAAGAATTTCAGTATTACAATATATAGAAGTTTCAAAATTGAATTGATAGGGATCTCATTAAAAAGGCATAATTGGTGAACGTTGCGCAAGCGCATAAAGTGATCACGTAAACCAGCCGATGACAGGTCGTAAGCCCTGTAGGTGCCTTGATTTCCCGGTTCTCCTACAATAAATATTCCAATTTCGTCTCTATTGAGATAATTAATAATCTGTTAAAAAATATCTTTGACTCCCGACAGGGAAAAAAATCCAATGTTTGCGCATATGCAATAATAAAAATATATTCGATTACTTACACATTGGTACAAGTAGGTAAATAAGACAAAAATGACCTTAAAAGTCTGGCGCAAATCAGGGGTGACTTCTATGCGAAAAATGCATTGTCACCTCACATATAAGAATTGTAGCTTTCATTATTTACAAAAAACCAATTCTCTCAATAGATGGCGTTACAACAAAATAAATAAAAAATAATAAGATTGTTGTTCATAATTTCACCCATAGATGGCTGTAGTAAAAAATTCATTATTTTCAAGCGAAAAGAATTTCAGTATTACAATATATAGAAGTTTCAAAATTGAATTGATAGGGATCTCATTAAAAAGGCATCATTGGTGAACGTTGCGCAAGCGCATAAAGTGATCACGTAAACCAGCCGATGACAGGTCGTAAGCCCTGTAGGTGCCTTGATTTCCCGGTTCTCCTACAATAAATATTCCAATTTCGTCTCTATTGAGATAATTAATAATCTGTTAAAAAATATCTTTGACTCCCGACAGGGAAAAAAATCCAATGTTTGCGCATATGCAATAATAAAAATATATTCGATTACTTACACATTGGTACAAGTAGGTAAATAAGACAAAAATGACCTTAAAAGTCTGGCGCAAATCAGGGGTGACTTCTATGCGAAAAATGCATTGTCACCTCACATATAAGAATTGTAGCTTTCATTATTTACAAAAAACCAATTCTCTCAATAGATGGCGTTACAACAAAATAAATAAAAAATAATAAGATTGTTGTTCATAATTTCACCCATAGATGGCTGTGGTAAAAAATTCATTATTTTCAAGCGAAAAGAATTTCAGTATTACAATATATAGAAGTTTCAAAATTGAATTGATAGGGATCTCATTAAAAAGGCATAATTGGTGAACGTTGCGCAAGCGCATAAAGTGATCACGTAAACCAGCCGATGACAGGTCGTAAGCCCTGTAGGTGCCTTGATTTCCCGGTTCTCCTACAATAAATATTCCAATTTCGTCTCTATTGAGATAATTAATAATCTGTTAAAAAATATCTTTGACTCCCGACAGGGAAAAAAATCCAATGTTTGCGCATATGCAATAATAAAAATATATTCGATTACTTACACATTGGTACAAGTAGGTAAATAAGACAAAAATGACCTTAAAAGTCTGGCGCAAATCAGGGGTGACTTCTATGCGAAAAATGCATTGTCACCTCACATATAAGAATTGTAGCTTTCATTATTTACAAAAAACCAATTCTCTCAATAGATGGCGTTACAACAAAATAAATAAAAAATAATAAGATTGTTGTTCATAATTTCACCCATAGATGGCTGTAGTAAAAAATTCATTATTTTCAAGCGAAAAGAATTTCAGTATTACAATATATAGAAGTTTCAAAATTGAATTGATAGGGATCTCATTAAAAAGGCATAATTGGTGAACGTTGCGCAAGCGCATAAAGTGATCACGTAAACCAGCCGATGACAGGTCGTAAGCCCTGTAGGTGCCTTGATTTCCCGGTTCTCCTACAATAAATATTCCAATTTCGTCTCTATTGAGATAATTAATAATCTGTTAAAAAATATCTTTGACTCCCGACAGGGAAAAAAATCCAATGTTTGCGCATATGCAATAATAAAAATATATTCGATTACTTACACATTGGTACAAGTAGGTAAATAAGACAAAAATGACCTTAAAAGTCTGGCGCAAATCAGGGGTGACTTCTATGCGAAAAATGCATTGTCACCTCACATATAAGAATTGTAGCTTTCATTATTTACAAAAAACCAATTCTCTCAATAGATGGCGTTACAACAAAATAAATAAAAAATAATAAGATTGTTGTTCATAATTTCACCCATAGATGGCTGTAGTAAAAAATTCATTATTTTCAAGCGAAAAGAATTTCAGTATTACAATATATAGAAGTTTCAAAATTGAATTGATAGGGATCTCATTAAAAAGGCATAATTGGTGAACGTTGCGCAAGCGCATAAAGTGATCACGTAAACCAGCCGATGACAGGTCGTAAGCCCTGTAGGTGCCTTGATTTCCCGGTTCTCCTACAATAAATATTCCAATTTCGTCTCTATTGAGATAATTAATAATCTGTTAAAAAATATCTTTGACTCCCGACAGGGAAAAAAATCCAATGTTTGCGCATATGCAATAATAAAAATATATTCGATTATATATTTTTCTTTATTAATATCCAAAATAACAAGGTTATTTTTTTCAAAATGATTCGTTTTGTAGTAATGATGCCAATTCAAATTGAAAAAATAGGTATGTTGGCAGCAGTCACCCTCTTAAATCTCTATGGCGTGGAGAGTTAATAGTATAAACTAGTTGCGGGTAACACATGAGATTCAACTGTCGATAGCTATAGTATGTATAATTGAAGAATATATGCGTACTGGTTGAGCAATATATTCATTTGCCAAAGTTATTGTATAATTTATTTTTATTTTTATCTATATCTAACAAGTCAACTGTAGGACCAGTCTGCCATCTGTGAATTGGATAGTCACTTGTTTTTTATGTTTTTTCAACATCTGAGCGACACAGGTAGGCGGATATGGTTTTTAGCCATGGATACGGATAAACTACAGTTTTAGACGAGTAGTCGCACGTCAGCTTAACGGTATTGTTACTTTCGTCGATAGACCAAGTTACGTCTTCTCTAAATAGCCATAATTTACTTGTGCTTTGCTATCAATTTTAATTTACGCGGCGCTGATTAAATATATATGAATCTGCCGCGTTTAAACTTGCCGGTAAAAATATAACTTGCTGTGCACTTTTAAATATTTCATAACATATCGTTATTGTCAAAATTTTCGGTGAGGAATTGTTGTGTGACCGCATGGTGAAGTGCGTTCAGACTTTCTAAGTGGACAAACCATCATCTCCACCAGACCACCAGAGACCGGAGATACGAGATCTGTCCCTGCAAAGACCAGGAGAACCGTTACAAGTAAGTGACTGTCTCATATTCCACAGATGGATTTACAGGCTTTCTTTGGTTGACTTGTTCGTACCACATAATATATATTGTTCGCACCACATAATATATATTGTTCGCACCACCAAACTGAGCGGGAATTTACGCCCCCGCTCATTCACGTACCAAATACTATAATTGTTATAATGAATTAATTTATAGTTATTATGGTCCTCCTACTTTTCTCGTCCTAATTCGCCAAATCTTTTGCTCCTGTGCGTCCCCTTCGCGTAAGTCTGCCTCTCGCAAATCTCTTCTGATGGTGGAGAGCCACGTTGTCAGCGATCTGCCTGGTGCCTTCGTGAAATAAACATGTAAATCAAGGTTATACAAGGTTGAAGGATAGTTGGACTTCGTCATCCCAGGCGGCATAGTTTCTGAAGAACAGACCAACTAGGTCTACTAAACGAAGAAGAAGAAGGTTATACATATACGAAGAGCGGGTGCTTGTGCTTCTTTATGTAAAATATTTTACTTTATGTAATGCGACTAATTTCGTGCCACAAATATATAGGATAAAATAGTGACATATAAAATATTTGTCTTTACGTAGTGCGACAAATCTCTGGGATAAAATAGTGGCGTTTATTTTAAATGTATGGCTTTACGTAGTGCGACAAATCTATGTGATACAATAGTGACGTATATTTAAAATATTTGGCTTTATGTAGTGCAAAAAATTTCTAGGATAAAATAGTGACGCATTCCGTTTCCTGCATCTTTTCCTCATTGCTATGATCAGTGTGTTTTTTTCTTTTTTATTTGTATTTTTTTCTTATTTTATGTAACGAATTAACTTTAGAGACTTCACGTTACTCGAGTTGGTTGAAAGAAATTTTCTTATGGCTATAAACCCATTTTGGTGCACTTATATGAAGAAGATAAATAAATAAACAAATAATTAAAAAAATACAGCGCACCATCGCTATTTGATTTGATTTTCAACGACAAAAATCTTAAACAGGTCTTTTCCAGTGACAAATTCGAGGACAGCCAATTACTCTCACAGACTTACCAACAAACAGAACTTGTACTTCAAAAATAAGAAATTAAGTTGCTCTTTTGAAATGTTCTCAATTGATGTTCAATTTGCTTTTGAATATGTAGCTTCATAAAGTTGTTGGCACATCAACTCATTTAACTTTATATAAAACATTTCGAGAAAAATCAGAAAGTTTAAAAAAGTTTTTTATGATATTTCAATTCTTAAATAACTTTGTAGGTATTAAATGCTCAAAAAGGATATTTTTAAAAATAACTTTTTCTCTTTTTAAGGTGGGGATTAACGACACAATATTGAACTTGGTATTAGGTACAAAAGGGTTTTAAAGAAAATTTTAGCAATCACTTTCCTTTCCAATGACGTATTTCGAAATAATATGTTGAACTATAAAAAAATAATTCTTTTCCTATGCGTAATATAGTCTAAGACATAGCAAAGTAAAAAAAAACATAATTTTTTTAATGTCTGATTTTCTGATATTTCTTCCTTTTTGGATATATGTATGAAAAAGGTAAATCTGGCACCGGAGAGTGGTTGCATTTACCAGTGCGCATCCCCTTTCTATAGGTAAAAATTACAGATTTTAGTACCATTTGTATCATTAATATAAATCCTTTTTGTGTTCTTATATTATCCATCTGATTACAATGGAACTTGGTGCTTTGTTCAAGGTATAGGTACCCGATAAGATTTCTAAAAAAAATTTTTTTAACATATTTTTGTAACCGTAAATTCATACTGTTACTAAATCATCCGTCCATTCATAATTCAACCCATTTCACAAATGGACGGAATTTATAGGTACTGAAAGCATACAAATGATATTGAAATATGTAATGTTAAAATCTGCAAATTTTAATCTATAAAGAGTATGATTGATAAAAGAAATCACTCCCAGGTGCCAAACTTGCCTTTTTCATACCTTTATTCAACAAGAGAGAAAATATCAAATAAAAATCCACTATAAAAACGATTCATCGAAAACGTTGCTGTGTCTCAGACTATTTCCTTAACCTTCTGGCTGTGATATGAAAACATTTCTATGTATTTCAATATTAGTGCCTATGCAAGTTTAGTTTTAACTACAATCAATTTTTCTTTAATGCAAACTTCATGTACAGAAAAACTAAAACCTATGGTCTTCAAAACAATTTAAAAGGAAATCAAGTTGTATTTTTCTTAGTATAGACGCAGATACCTATAAAAAAATCAATTAAGTTTGAACAAATATTGCAGGGCAAAATTATATTATAATTAGTCTTTATCCACACTTCAACGTATTAGACTACTTATCTGAAAGAGTTAAGAGTTTTTCTTTTTATTTATATTATCAAAGATCTTTTTATCAACGCTCACTCTTTTCATATAACAAGAGAATCCCTCTAATCCTTCTGCACTGTCATGACATTTTTAATTAACTTTTATCAGACAAAAATAATAGCCAAAGTAAGTTTAATTAAGCTGAGGAAGTACTGAGCAAACTTAATTATGTACCCCTGTTACATTAGATTGTACAAGACGACGCCGACATCGCAGCATCGACGCGATGCGACGCGACGCCTTGACCACGGCGTGAATCCATTGTATAAATATTGACAATATCATCCGTTCACCCTAGGCTTAATAATATTATATCACAAACAGCACCGCCATATTTAAGTTATTGAATTAGGCCACACTGAAAGAACTTATGAAAAAGCATTAAGATTGATCAAAAGTTAAAAGGGGGGACGGACACACAAAAAGACACATACAACCTAAATGTAATACTCCGAACTCTGAGTACATCCATATAATATATAAACATACATGATGCAAAGCCTAGCAGTTGGTGTTTTTTGATTTCAAAGTTGATAAACCACGAAATATTCAAACCAGGGGGGCAAGTCTGGCCAACCGGCGAAATCAAAACCCTCACGATCACCCATATCATGGATATAATTATTATATGAAGTTCTATAATATCTTAAGATGTCATAGAACTCCTTATGATAATTATATCCATGATATGGGTAATCACGAGGGTTTTGATTTCGCCGATTGACCAGACTTACCCCCCAGGCTAATCAAAATCTCGCTGATCCTGACATGAAACTTTGTCTGTACCTATGTTATGAGAAATAAATTATCTTGAACTATCGACAGTGGGATTATAATAAAAAGTAGTATTAAAACCAAAATGTTTTATTTTCATAACGAATGATTTTTTATACAACAATAAATAATAAATCTAGAAAATTCCATATCAGAGCAACATAAATAAAATTAAAACACATTTAATATTTTATATCACTTTTTTATCTAAACATCAATTTATAATAATAATGTTTTATTTACAATTTTACAATACATTAAATAAGATTATTTATAACATAATGTCAATTTTTACACATGTATGTGATGCATGTGTGTGCAAAAAATAAATATAAATAAATTATTTTAAACATAAAATTAAAATAAATGGCATTTTCGAATTGGCTGTATTAGAATAGTATTTTTTTCGAATTTACAATAGCTTTTTTTCACCATTAGAAAAGTGACCTTAAATTTATCGTATAGCCCAAAAAAAAAATGGAATTCGACAAAATCTTGTTAATAATTTTTTAATAGAAGAAATTTATTTGTAAATTTAATATTGTTGGTGTAAATATAATTATTGATTTTTTTACTCTCTATTTAGATATACTTACGAAAAATAACATTTTATTGAAAATAAAAATATTAATATTTGTGATTTTATCATTCCCACATAACAAAAAACATTTTTCCGGGCAATGGTTCTCTTTTCCCCATAATATTATAGAACCATTTTAACCTAAATATATATATATATATATATCATCTACGTTTTCGAAGTAGCAACACTTAGTTTGACAGTTTTCAAAATGTCAAACTAAGTATTTGAATTTGTCAAACCGTACTCTGCACCACGTTTTTGTCATTGAAGAGTATTTACTTTTGAGATAATGTTATAAAAGCCATAGATCAGTAGAGTAATATTTTATATGTTTGATATTTTACATATTGTATTTTTTTTTGTATGTCTTTATAAATTTTATGTTAGTTTATTTTGTCAATAAATTGATTTTATTGAATTAATTTTAAAATCCTTGAAATTTTTCCTTAAATATTCACCAACCTTCTAGGCGATGGCAATATATTTCCCAAATTTTTTTCCGGATTTGTAAAAAGATTACTTATTTTTTTGTTTATTATTATACAAAACAAATACAAAATATACAAACTAACTAATAACGCCCCACTAGGCAAAAGCCTGTTCTGGGACTGTTATTTTACACAGTTGAGTATCTTTATTCAGCTGTAATTTTCATATTTTCACAAGTTATAAAATAAAGAGTAGGTAAACAAGAGTAAAAATAAAATGTAAAATGAATTATACAAATACACAAGAAAAAAAATCAATTTTACAAAATATTATCTTATTGAAACATATATTTTTTTAAATATATTCAACATGTAATATGATTGCATATATACATTTTTTTACTAAGTTTACAATATATTTGTGGCCCGGTTAAGGGTTGAAAGAAAATAGATATGTATTAAAAAAATATAAAATGCTGTTTTAAGTACCTACTCTTTTAATGGTACAATCATTGAGATTGTTGTCAAAAGCTTTTAATAAATCCTCTACCAAACAAGAGTGTAGATTCTGCTGTCTACAGATATTTAATTTTGATCAGTTTTCTCAGAAATATTTTTATTTAAGATTCATCAGTATAGATATAGTTTTACTACAGAATTTGATTTTGAATTAAATTTAGCATTTTCTAATATCACTTTTTTTTACTAACGGGGCCAAATACAAGTTTTTTCAAAAATATTCATAATAAAATGTAGTTTAAAAATATTCATTAAAAAATGTAGCTACGTATTTTTAGCATATAATTATGATTGATAATTAAATACAGTTATCTAATGTACATAATATTTTGTACATTAGATAACTGATACATTAATTAATCAAATATTTTATACATTAAATAATCTTATGTACATTAGATTATTTTGTAGTGCTATGTAGGTTTTTTCTTACAAAACTACTTAGAATTTCAAAATAGGATAGAAAAATATATTTAGGAAGTATTTTCGAAACTAAAATTTGTCAAACATAAAAACTCAAATTTATGTATCATACGATACTAGTTCAAAAAAATGTTGAAACATATTTGAAAACAAATTTCACATAAGGTTTTTTTTTAAACATTTTAATTTCCTTATAATAACCGTAGAAAAATTGCTCGCCGTGAGACACCGGCTTAGAATAGTGCTACCACTATTTTCAATTATCATCGTTTTCGAGTGTAAAGTGACGGGTAATCGAAAATACAAGAGGCAAAATAACATCACGGGGTTCACCATCCATTATGAATTTTGCCTTTTTTGGTGAGACGAGACTGGTGTGTGGTGATATACACATCTGTCGTGCTCCCTTTTATAATGTATTACACACCCGTACGTGTGACGCTGGTTTCCCCACATTGTGAGGTATGCCGTGATGGTATATATGTAGGAAAAGTGGTACACAAAAATAAGAATGAAATAAACAAAACAAAAAAAATATCAGTACTTCAATTTTTTTATTTTATTCTTAAGTATATTTTTTTTGAGTCTAAGACTCATATGGAGTTCATTAAATCACTTAGTACCTTTATACTTATAGAAATGTTGTGAGGCAGTTGTACCTATGTAAAAGAGGAATGGTAATACATCCTTATGAATTTATTCTGCTGCTTATAGAAAATGACAATTGGTTTGAATTTGTAAGAATATCTTTGTGAATTTGAACAATGAGATTTTTTTGTAGATATTTTCAACAGTTGAAACTTTAAATTCTTTAAATACATTAATAGTTGGATAATCAAATCTCTTTTTTAATATAATTTAAATATTGATTCTTTGAAAAACTTCTAAAGGCACTACAATGGTTTTAAAAGCTCCCCCCCAACATATAATGCCATATTGTAAGATGGATTGAAATAGTGAATAATATATTGTTTTAAGCAATTTTGTTTGAAGTATATTTCTAAGTCTCAGAATAATAAAAATTAGCTTTTTAAGGCGTTCAACATACTGCTTTCAATAATTATGCCTAGGTATTTGATGTTATTTTTAGTAGATAATTTAATACATGTTGAGTTACAAGATATGGAGTTGTTGAAACAGGAATTGTTAATATGAATTTTAATATTAAGGTCTTCTGGGATGTATGAATTATAAATAAAAGTGGACCAAGTACAGTACCTTGACAATGTCAAGTCACCTTGGCAAAAACGTTCGGAAAAAAACTTATTTATCAATTAATTTTTAAATAGATTTCCACTCTGTCAACACAAAAACTCTAGAATCATTACAAATATCTTAGACAATAATAATTATATTGTTTTGAAAAAGCTTGGGGTACATACCATCAGTGGCGGATTACCCCATAGGATCTTGGGGGAAGGGCCTCTAAATTAATTTGTCAAAGCAAACTTTATATAAATTGTATACACTGTAATTTATTATGTCTCCCATGTTGCAGAATGTGTCTTTTTATTTGTTTCCAAAAAATATAGTGAGGCTGTGGGCTTCCAAAATATTGAAGGTACTCTTTTGGCCTCCATAATGCTCAATCTGCCATTGTGAACTATTTATGTTATTGTATTTTTTTTTGTTTCATAACATATTCGTCTTCTGTATATGTTTAGATACAAATAATTAAATCTTAACCATTTATTATCATAGAATATAAAAGTCTAAATTATGTAACATACATTAGATTTACAATATACCTATATGAAATACAGAGATGAACACATGATTTTTCTTTATGAAATAATCGTTCTTTAAAAACAAAAAAATAATCTGTTGTGTTGTAAGAATTTGTGTAATCAGAAGGTCAATATTTGATTAGTAAGAATGTCAATTTCCGTATTAATAAAAGGTCATTTTTTTGTAATCAGAAGGTCAACTTTACACCATAGGAGAAGAAATGAGTAAAGGTACTATTTTATATTCGGTCTTCTTAAATAGCGCTACAGCCCATATCGAGCCTTGGCCTCCGTCAGTCATCGCCTCCAGCTTCTTCTATCGTCTGCAGCAACTCTCCAACTGCCCGGCACTTGCAATAGTTGGGAAGCATCCCTTCCAACTTCGTCCTCCCATCGCAGCTGCGGTCTTCAAACATTTCTTATTCCACCTGGATGTCCACACAGAACTTTCTTTGGTATTATTTTATCTTTGGTCTACGATCGTAAATTAATGCAATGTTTTTATAGGTGCCACCAAACTTCTTGAGCCTTTTCGTCATGGAGGGGGGGGGGCGGTTTGCAAATATCGTCCCTCTCCTGACTATCAGTCGTATCTGCAAAATACAAATTGTTCAGGAGAGCGTTTTTAGTGTTTTGCGCGTGCATATTTTCATCTCTCCCAGCACACGGTGACACGGTGTAAATATATTTTAATATTTAATATGTATTTTTATATATATGAAGCATTCTTATAGTTATATATTAGAAAAGTGAGATTTTTTTTCAGTAATTCATAGACAGCAAATCACTAAGCTATTCCAAGTTAACGGGAGGTGATACAGTCGAGACCTTTAGTGAGACCATGCGTACAACATATAAATACACATTGGTGGTCCTAACTCGATTTTGCAAAAAAATGTTAGATAAGACAGTTAGTCAGCAGAGGGACGATATACGTATAATAAGTATGTAAGTTAAAAGACACGAATTTGCGAGTTGCGCACCCACGTGACAGGTTCAAGTTGTTTAACGATAGCTATATTTGTTTTTTTGTTATCTTACAAGCGGATTTCCTTTCCTTTTCTTAACCCGATCAATATCCTTTTTTTTTAGTATTGAAACCAAACAAAATACAACAATATACAAACAATAAAAATATTACAAAAAAGTACAATTTAAATAAATTATATGAAACATTTTTTTAATAGTATTATTTGGTATACACCACCTCACTAGGCTGAGCCTGTACCGAGGTGGCGAGGTGACTTAAGGATATTATTTGGGTTTGCAAATACTGTCCCTCGCCGATAGCAATAATTTTTATATCAGTAGATAGATAAACGCGTATATATTACGGGAAAATAATTTTTACTAAGCGGTCATGCTTAGAAAAATTATAAAAAATAAAATAAAATTGCAAGAAATGTATGAAGGAATCCACAATAAAAATGGTTGGTTTCCTGACTCTACTCAAGTTTTAGATATTCACCAGCTATTATTGCGACTCGCGTGAGCGAGTTGCATCATATACTGTATTATAATATTTATAACACGTGTGTGAATGTGGCAAATTGCGAATGTATTGTTGTTAAGAATTTGCTTTCAAAACGCTAGTAGTTTGGGAGCAAAATCGCAACCTAGCGGTGATTTTCGGTAATTCGAATAGTGTCAGAGAACTAACAAATTGTAGGTAATGGATTCCTCCATACATTTTTCGGAAATTTATTTATTTTTTTATAATTTTTCAAAGGCTTACCGCCATGTTTTTTTTATTTTTCCTGTAATATATACGCGTTTATCAGAATAAAATAGTACATAACTCTTATCTTCTGCTGTGGTGTTTATACAAAATCGACCTTTTATACTATACAGCAGGCTAAGTCTGTAAGTAGATCTCGACCGATAAATGTCGAGATTAACTGTCAAAATATCGACTCGTCGATATTTTGACAGTTTTGGTAGTCACTAAGCAGATAACTCGTCGAATCGTTCTCGCCCACTTATTTGACGGCGAGATTGGGTCGACATCGAGGCGAGAGACAAGATCTAACGCCGCCATGTTGAATTAAATGTCATTTTTTACGCGAACAATGCTGAATTTCATATTTATTTTGAGAATAATTATATAAACGGGTTAAACGACGCCGTTTAAGAGATTCTTCAAACCCTTTAAATATTCCGCGTAATTCATTTATTGCTAATTACCGCGTAACAAAAGTTTTATATGGTTATATATTTATTGGAAATATGCGTCCGTACTTAGATTATAACATTATAATTCTATGCGTCCGTAAATGTTTTGCGTAAGTATAGATTTGAAATAATTTTTCATTTTGAGAAAGTATTCTTGTAAGCTATTTTATCACATATGTATTTTAACACTTAACAAAAGAAAATTCGGCGTAGTTTTTAGTAAAAAAAATAACACGCTGCTGTCATCACACTTGATAAATTGATCGAAATATAATTAAAAATAATTTTTAAAATTACTCTCAAAACATTCAATAAACACAAAAGAAGTTAATTTAATCGTATTATAACTTGCTTTCGTGCTTTAAAATATGACCATATTATATTTATTTAACAAATTTATGTAAACAAATTTGACATTTATTCAAATCATGGGGAAAATATTGTGTATTGCCATAAATGATAATTCAAAAATGTACCGCAAGCCAGCCTTACGGCGACAAATACTAATAAGTGCATTTACGAACTCGACAGCGCTTAGTGACTACGAATTGTCGTCACGGGCGTAAACATGGCGAGAAGTTCGGCGATACGTTGTCGGATCTCGACTTTTTTACTGACTTGGCCTGCAGTACAGCCCTTACTTAAAGTTCGATCGATTTCATATTGATATCATATTATGTGTAAAGTGTTTAATTTGAAAATAGTGTTCCATGGGCATCGGTCCATTTGTCTCTATGATTTAATCTTACATAACATTGAAAATCGCTCTCACGTTCCGGGAAGTGAGTACAGGTATTGGTTCAAAAGAAAACTGAGAAAACGATTCGATTTTCAAAATGGGAATTCCATTTTTAAAACCTTTATTCTTGATTTTTAAACGAATACTTAATTTTTATTTTTTTTCCTAGAGTGTAGTAGAGAGATTGGCGCAGGTCACAACCCCTTAGTTAATTTTTAAATACCTATACATCATAAACCGCTATATTAATATTGAATATTGCACTCATAAAAGCAGGGTGAATCATCGTATAGTATAATTTTAATTTTTAAAAATGAAATATTCAAGGCTTTGAGCCCTCAATTGGGTATTATTCTTTCGAATAAAATAAAGCAAAACAAAAAAAAGTATAATTAAAGATGAACGATTCGTAAAATTTTACACGAAAAGTAATTTTGATTAAATTCTCAAATTTATATGCAAATATTTATTTTAGCAAAAAACGTAATATTTTTTCGTACTAATTGGCGCACGTTTGATAGCTCTGAAACCGATGAGAGCGGGCGGCATGATCCCATTACGTACCCAAGGACGAAAAACAAAAAATGATCGTTTCGTATTGATTAGATAATATGTGAGTACCACGCCGTCGATTCCGAGTTGTACTCTTCATTCGAAACTGTCTGAATTTTATAACTATATGAAGCAATATGTTAGCTTGTTTTCCTGTTTCATAACTGAGCATAGATTTAAACTATATGATGCAGCATGTTAGCTTGTCCTCTTATTTCATAGCTGAGCATAGTTTTTAACTATACATATGATGCAGCATGTTAGCTCGTATTCCTGTTTCATAACTGAGCATAGATTTAAACTATATGATGCAGCATGTTAGCTTGTCCTCTTATTTCATAGCTGAGCATAGTTTTTAACTATACATATGATGCAGCATGTTAGCTCGTATTCCTGTTTCATAACTGAGCATAGATTTAAACTATATGATGCAGCATGTTAGCTTGTCCTCTTGTTTCATAGCTGAGCATAGTTTTTAACTATACATATGATGCAGCATGTTAGCTCGTATTCCTGTTTCATAACTGAGCATAGATTTAAACTATATGATGCAGCATGTTAGCTTGTCCTCTTGTTTCATAGCTGAGCATAGTTTTTAACTGTACAAATGATGCATCATGTTAGCTCGTATTCCTGTTTCATAACTGAGCATATATTTAAACTATATGATGCAGCATGTTAGCTTGTCCTCTTGTTTCATAGCTGAGCATAGTTTTTAACTATACATATGATGCAGCATGTTAGCTCGTATTCCTGTTTCATAACTGAGCATAGATTTAAACTATATCATGCAGCATGTTAGCTTGTCCTCTTGTTTCATAGCTGAGCATAGTTTTTAACTGTACAAATGATGCATCATGTTAGCTCGTATTCCTGTTTCATAACTGAGCATAGATTTAAACTATATGATGCAGCATGTTAGCTTGTCCTCTTGTTTCATAGCTGAGCATAGTTTTTAACTATACATATGATGCATCATGTTAGCTCGTATTCCTGTTTCATAACTGAGCATAGATTTAAACTATATGATGCAGCATGTTAGCTTGTCCTCTTATTTCATAGCTGAGCATAGTTTTTAACTATACTTATGATGCAGCATGTTAGCTCGTATTCCTGTTTCATAACTGAGCAAAGATTTAAACTATATGATGCAGCATGTTAGCTTGTCCTCTTATTTCATAGCTGAGCATAGTTTTTAACTATACATATGATGCAGCATGTTAGCTCGTATTCCTGTTTCATAACTGAGCATAGATTTAAACTATATGATGCAGCATGTTAGCTTGTCCTCTTATTTCATAGCTGAGCATAGTTTTTAACTATACATATGATGCAGCATGTTAGCTCGTATTCCTGTTTCATAACTGAGCATAGATTTAAACTATATGATGCAGCATGTTAGCTTTTCCTCTTATTTCATAGCTGAGCATAGTTTTTTTTTTTTTTTTTAGTTATCGACTTTCAATGCGTGATTTTTGTATTATATTTTTATTTTTTTTTATTTTTATTATTAAAAATAACAAAGAAAAATACACAATACAACAATATATACAATTTTTAAAAAGATACATTATAATTTTGTTTTTTTTTTTATGACTCAACTTAAATTTTAATTATAAATTGTTTATAACGCAGCGTTTGGTGTGAATCGAATTTGCACATTTTGCACAAAACACTGATAATTTTGAACACTTTAAAATTGTTTTGAAATGTTTTAATAATTTAATAAAGATTTTGTTTTTCTATGAACGAAATTATTATTTTAATTAAAAAAATTAGAATAAATGAAAAGTTTTCCATTGATGTGAAGTCTAGTTCTTCTTAAGATTCAATCTTGGGGAATGATTGGCAGCAGCAAAGCAATACATCTCTTCATCCACTCCGTTTGATATTCAGCGACTCTCTTCAAATCTATGTAGGAGGCACACTTCATGTTCTCGCACACCTGTCCTAGATGAGAACCTCATCATTCGTAATATGGTCCATCCAATATATGGCGAGTATTCGTCTGTAGGTCCACATTTCAAAGGCCTTCAATCTTTTACAGTCTCTTTTACCTATGAACCATGTCTCTCAACCACAAAGAAGACTGATAGAAAAATGGTATTTTTTTACGGGGGATTAGCAAACTGTACTAAAGAAAAAAATGTAGACGTTTGCTTTCGATAGTCAACGATGAATGGGGAATATATACAGGATTTTAAAGAAACTTATTTTGACTAAATGTAATCAAGTAGCCAAAGCCTACCGAAAAATAAGAATATATATTTTTTTACAATACATAAATAAAATTACAGTCTTATTCATAATAAATTATGTTAGGTTTAAAACAGTGTATAACAACAGTAGGTACTGGAAATTCCTATTCAAAATAGAATATATTATAAGGCAATGCTATATAACGACTAAATTACGACTATATAAGATAAACACGGTTCCAGGTTGTTTTAACAGCAATATAAGAAGAATATAGGGACCGAATATTTCCGATAATTCCCGAATGTTGCCGATGGTCGCATTACATGTCAATCATTTTTGACATTTGTGAAGCAACGTGAATATTTGTATTCTATTTCAGTTCACGAATTAATAAAACAACAAATAATTATAAATACGGTCAAACGTACTTTTTCGCGTCTTAATATGACGTAAACGAATTTCAAATAATATTTGTCATAACCACTGACAGATATATTATTATTCTCTGCTTCAGGTCTTCTTAGCCTGGAAGAGTATAGTTCTTTGTAAAATTCTTTCACTTCTTTAGCTATAGACTCCGTATCATTTATAGTTTCCCAATTTTTGTTCTTTATCTTTGTTATATTCTGCCTGCTGCAGCACAAATTTGATTTTAGGACTTTCATATTCTTATTTCTTTCGATAGTTTCTGTGATGCAATTTGTATTGAATTTTCTGATATCTTTTCTGATTTGTCTTCGAATGGTTTTGTTTAGATTTTTATATTCATCTGTATCTCTGCATAGAGTTTTTCGCTTTTCTAAGAGACTAATTATATCGGGAGACAACTTCTCATTATTTTTTCTCTGTCTGAAGGAGATTTTCTTAACTGCAGTATGAACGGTAGATGTCACCTTGTCAGATAGTTGATTTATTTCCATGTCATGAAGCGCATCTATTGGTTCGAGTTTATTTTTGATAGTGGTTTGAAACTCCGTTTGGTGTCTTCTTAGCAATTCCGTGGAAAGTGTTTGACCATTCTTCTTATTTATCATTTTTGCTCTTTCTAGTTTAGTATTTATGCTAAATGAAGCCCTTACGAGTCTATGGTCACTTCCCGTGTCAAAAGAGTTAAGCACTGAGACATTTTTGCAGTATCTTATAGCATTTGTAAGGATAAAATCTATTTCATTTCTTGTTCTACCGTCTGGGCTTTTCCATGTCCACTTTCTTTGTGGTTGTTTCTTAAAGAATGTATTCGTACAGAATAATTGTTCGCTTTGTAGATAATCCATCAACATTTCGCCTCTTTCATTTCTGCTCCCCAGCCCGAACTTTCCAATATTGTCTGAATCTCCTAGCTTCTTCTCTCCGATCTTTGCATTGAAATCTCCAGTAATAATTATTAGTTGAGATTTTTCTGATCTTCTGGCCTTTGTAATGTCTTCATAAAAATGTTATATGTCTTCATCGTTTGATGTGCTTGTAGGGGCATATGCTTGTATTACTTGGATTGTGTATTTTTTATTTAGTTTCAGCAGTATGTATATGACTCTCTTGGATACAGTACTCATCTTTGTTACATACTGTTTGATATTTTTGTTAATCAGGAATGCCACTCCTCCTACTGAAGCTTCTGCATTATTTTGATAGAGAATATGGCCGGATGAGAGTGTGGTTGCCTTTTCCTCTTTTAATCTGGTTTCACAGATTCCGAGAATATCCCATTTTATGGCTTGTATGATTATGATTGCAATGTTTGTTCTGCTTTTGTTTTTCGAATATCTGCCCCCCCCAGAATCCTTGGGGCTGACCGGTGTTGCGTCGGTGTGAGATTCTGAGTTGTTAACTCTACTCACCTGGGGTAGTTTTGTTTTACAATTCGAGATCATGGTTCTTAGTTTAGAAGGTTGTTTGGACTGCTACAATATTATGTAGCTCTGTACCACGCTGTCCAGTTGCGGGTTGGTACAGGGGTTCTTCTAGGATCTCCTTCCTTATATGACACAGGGATTTAAGCCTGCGCAGATGTTACGGTTATACCGCCGATACTCGATATAATAATATATTAAATGCGGGATCCGAAGAGATACCAGAAGTAAATCTAAATGAAATAAACATAGCATTGAATAACATGAAAAATAATAAAGCACCTGGAGAAGATGGGGATAACTAGTGATATGCTGAAGATTGGAGGCAGTGAATTGAAAGAGGCGGTACAAATATTGTTAAATAAATGTCTAGAACAAGAAGTAATTCCAGATGACTGGAAAAATGCCGAAGTTAAGTTGCTGTTCCAAAAAGGGGACCAAGAGAATCTGGAAAACTATCGGCCGATTAGCTTACTCCCTCACTTATACAAACTGCTGACAAAAATATTGACAAACCGTCTTACTCCAAAATTTGACTTCTACCAACCCGTAGAACAGGCTGGCTTCCGTAAGGGTTTCGGAACCACATATCATATTCAAACTTTGCGTTTACTTATAGAAAAAGCTACAGAGTATAACATAAAAATTCATATGGCTTTTATAGACTATCGTAAAGCATTTGACTCTCTAGAAACCTGGTCAATTTTAAGTGCTCTTGAAAATGCTAGGATTGATTCTAGATACCTACATAAGATTGATTAAATATATTTATGAAAATGCTACTATGGATGTAAAAGTGAACGAAAATCTGAAAACAGAAAAAAATCAAAATCGAGAAGGGTGTAAGACAGGGTGATACGATATCCCCTTAACTATTCACACTGGCATTAGAAGATGTCTTCAAAACATTAAACTGGAACAATAAAGGCATTAAAATAGATGGCACATATTTAAATCACCTCCGTTTTGCAGACGACATAGTAATAATAAGCGAAGAATTGTCTGAACTGGAAGCTATGGTAGCAGAATTATATGAAGCCTCTAGAAAAATCGGTCTGGAAATGAACATAGACAAAACCAAGATTTTGAGTCCAACTTCACACAGTATTTGCATTGGAAATAAGACTATTGGTGCTGTTGAAGAATACATATACCTTGGACATAAAATTAAATTGGGTAAAGAAAATCAGACCGCCGAACTGCCAAGACGTATAGGGCTGAGTTGGGCTGCTTTTGGAAAGTTGAGGTACATATTCGGCAACAGGGAAATTCCGAATAACCTAAAAGCCAAAGTGTACAATTCTTGTGTTTTGCCAGTGACAACATACGGTCTCGAAACCATGTCACTTACTGCCAGAAGCCTCCACAGACTTAAGTGTACTCAACGAGCAATGGAGAGACAAATGTTAGGCGTATCCTTGAGAGACCGAATAAGAAACGAGGAAATAAGACGCCGGTCAAAGGTCACCGACATTGCAGAAAAAGTGGGAAGGCTGAAGTGGCAATGGGCAGGTCATGTGGCAAGACAGAGAGATGATAGATGGACCCCCAAAATTCTGAATTGGAGACCCTATCATAATAGAAGGGGTGTAGGGAGACCACAGAGGAGATGGACTGATGACATTGTCGAACTGGTGGGACATGGGTGGAAACAGAGCGCCCAGGACAGAGAGAAGTGGAAAACTCAGGAAGAGGCCTTTATCCAGCAGTGGAGTGAAAGGGGCTGAAAGAAGAAGAAGAAGAAGACTGACAGATAATTTGACAAGACTATATTAGACTATATTATTTATAACATATCAAGACTATATTAATTTATGGTAACCCATTGTTTCATTATTGCTCCAGTTTTCGCAACACCTTTTCATATAAATATCTAAATAATAATATTCACGAAATAAAATATGAATATAAAGTTATACGTTGTATTTTTTTCAAAAAATTGACAAATGTCAAATCACCGGAGAAACATGAATGAATTGCGACGTTGTCAGCTCAAACAGTAACATAGCAACGTTATTGTTATATTTCTATATAAATGTTATTATGAATAATCAAGAATATATGTGCTTATACTATGTTTTAGCTATATAATGTTTTTACCACAGTATAAGGAAATATTATGAAAAAGACTGCAATACAAATGGAATTAATTCAATATAAGGTATTGCCTCATTTTGTGGACACTTTTGTATGGGGCAAAATAATTATGTATTAAACAAAAATTTTGACATTTTTGTACGAGATAGATAAGTACGAAACTATAATTTATCTTTCAAATATACCTAATTATTATAAAATATTATTTGATAATCTGAAAGATCGAGGAAAATAATGATTTGGTATAGGTACGAAGAATCAAATGAAAAAATAAAGGACGATTTCGAATTCAGAAGAATACTTGTATGAATTTTTTTTCTCTGCCTGTTAAACATAAACAAAACTGTTACTGAGAATGAACGAAACTCAATGAAGTGAAGTGAATCAATCTACAGTTTATTATATGGGTACACTTTGGAATCATGCTGCCAATAGAGGACAACCGTATATAGCATTAATTGAACACGTATATTCAGGTTCACCAGCTGAAATAAAAACGTGTTTGAAAGAATATGAGATAAATAGTTTGGTATAAACACATATTTTGAACTACCTACGTTCAAACAATTATTTTATCAAATTTTTACCTTCAAAGAAAAAAAGAATCATTAAAAAGGTAACGAAGAAAATCATTGATTTAAGTTAGTTTCAAATAAGTGAAATTGATGTTAAAAACGTGTTTTCTTTATCAAAATATTTAACAAAACAAATGTATTTTAGTTACAAAATAAATTCCGTATTATACCATAACATAACGCCATTTTCCGTTTTGAGGTAGGCGGAGAGAACCGAACACCAGACTCCTCTCTCCTGACATACATTTATCGCTTCATCCACGTCCATGCGTGGTCTGATACTTCTATCGTCTTCATCTTTCAAAATTCCATTTATATGTTTTATGTTTTTCTCATATCTTATGGTATTAAATAAGTCATTATGATAAATAAATGTATAAAATAAATAAATAAACAATAAAAATAAATAAATAAAGGACTCTTCATTGCACCCTGCGCCAGTGGCGAGTATATTGCGAAACGGCAATTTCTTCCAACTCACCAGGGTTTCCTGCCAAGAGAAGCAATATTTGCATAAGAAATGAATTAATTAAATTTATCGTCTGTTGTGGATCGAAACCAGGACGCCCGCACAGATGTCAAACGACTCATGTGTGGGATAAAATAGTGTATAAGGATGCAATAAAGATACATAGGTATATTAGAGTTACATTTTTCTATAAATAAAAAATACGCTTAAATTTTGCGAAATCATGACTCTACCCTATTCCATAGTGTGGAGAGTAAAAAACGAGTTGTAAACAGTAGGGTCTAAAATCTCCACTACACAGAAGGCGTATTGTAAAAAAAAAATTACATTATTGTAAAGTTCATTATTGTAAAAAAAAATTCTTTCTTATAATTATTGTATTGTTAGTTGCTTGATATTCATTGTATTTATATTGTAACCATTGTTAATAAGGGTTTCCCATACTTTCTACCTATTAGTTGTTATCTGAGTAATAATATCTGTATATTTCTGATAGGGTTTTTCTCTCTCCCCTCCCCTGCTTACCTGTACATACCCCATGTGTAATTTTTAAGTTTGTATATAGTGTGCCTCTGAGGGTGCCAGCTGTGACTGG
Source organism: Molanna angustata (assembly GCA_963576475.1). Lineage (NCBI taxonomy): Eukaryota > Metazoa > Arthropoda > Insecta > Trichoptera > Molannidae > Molanna > Molanna angustata. The sequence continues at coordinate 8,963,395 of OY754987.1, read as the reverse complement.
CGAAAGCGCTTAGGCAAATAAAAATACGCATTGTGGAATCTAACTGTGTTTCTATTTATAAGTGTTTTTTACAATTTATAATTATGAACTTCCACTGTGTCAACGAAAAAACCTTCAAGGTACATTATTTCTTAAAAGGTTGACAATCCCTGAATGCAATTATTTGGAGAACCTTAATATTAGTTCCAGATCATGAGTGATTTTTTTAATTTTAACAGATAAAACCATAGAGAAATCAACGGATACTATCTATGGTAAAAGAATCGGCACAAACGTCTTGTGACAGACGGATCAAGGGACGGAAATTGAAAATACGCGTACGCACAAATATTTTACTGAAAAAATAAAAAATAATAAATAGTATTTAAAACAGAAATACGAGTACATAATAAACTTATTCCTAAACTCAAATGGCAATGGTGTTTATCACATTTTTCCTGCGACCAATCTTTATTCAATTTATTCAGCAACTCGCTCACGCGAGTCGCTGTTATTATGAAAGACCAACTGAACCTAACCAATAAAATCTGGGGAATGGAATTTACGTACACACTATACCCAGTGTACGTAACCCTAGTAGCGGAATTGCATAAAGAAGACGAAAATCTTGGCTTGTCTATGAATATTATATTAAGAAATTCTAGACCTAATATTTTTTTGCATGTTTTATTGAAACTATACTACAATATTTAAAATTGAACCATATGTAGATACGATGCCTGACAGGATCACAAATGTTAACATTATTTTGGTATATGATTTCAAAATATTTTCATGGCCACTCTAATGAACAACAATGCTAAAAAACATTAAATTTTCGACATTTCCCAATTTTCTTTCAGGGTTTGCCTAGTACTAAGGTTTTAGGCACGCCCCTGCGTAACCCAGTACGCATCTCTGTCCTTTGATTCATCTGTCGCCAGACGCTAGTAAAGCAGCTCTATAGTTCACGAACTTATATTATGATATCAACAGTCGATCAGTCTTATAGTTTGGGCTGTTGAGAGGATACAAAAAATGAAGACGGGATACACACAAAAACATCACGACCATTATATCCGCTGAGAAATCGATGTAAAAACTACGCTTATAAATTGCGAAATCATGACTCTCAACTATTTAAAAGTAATAAAATGGAGAGTATTGTTGTGACAGATACAAAATATTTTGTTACAAAGCGAACAGTCCTTATAATTATTAATTTTGTGTAATTTAAAACTACTTGTATTGCACAATAATTTATATTGTTATGAGCGGATCAATTGTAAAATACCAATTATTCCTGTCATAAACACATATGCTGTCAATTAATAGGCAATTCGCATTGCAATAGATTCTTTATAAAACATTAGGTACGAAATCCTATTCCAGTAATATGACTCACCAACTATAATTCAATACAGAATTTTTTGCAAAATTTTCCCATTTAATCTTTCAGATACACATACATACATGCCATCACGCCATGTCTCTCACGGGGTAGGCATACTACTGATTACTACCTTTTTATATCTTGAGTCGCATCAATCGTCTCATACTAATTAATGTCTGTCTGTGTTTCAGGCTTCTTACATTTTAGAATTATCTTTCAAAATGTCGTTCATATTGGTCGTGTCATATTTTACTTTGACTACATTTTTTTGTATATTTTTTTCATCAGGCGTTATCAATACATTATTCCCATGTGGCCAAACTATCTTAATGCTTTACCTTTCATTCTATAGATGATTTTTTTTCTTCTCACATTAATTCCTTGTGTCCTCGTTTTCATACCGTCATACATCGTCTTATTACAAATATGATTTTACCAAATTATCTAATTGTCCTGTCCTATCACCAAGTACGCATTACAATATTTAACATATTTTGAATCGACTTTATTTCTGTTATAGGTACCTTAATGATAGGACGATGAAATATTTTGTTATACCGCTCTAAATTTCAATATAATAATAAAAAAAAATAACATTATAAAGGTGTTTTACTAATACATCAAATACAACATAATTGATATATAATTCTGACTATTTTTTTTAGCTTAATATAATATTTTAAAAACTATGAATCACAGAGAAGATAAAGTAATATATAGGATACTTATTTTTATTGCTAAATATATATAATTTTTAATTTATTATATATCCTTCAATTCAAACACAATAAAAATACACCACTTTTTAAAAACGAAAATAACAAAATTACAATTGTAAATATGTTTATATGTCAGCTTAACATGATAAATGATAAATAATAATATTAAAAACTATTTGTTTTTTTGTTTAGACTAGATCGTTTAACCTATCACTCGATTTAATTGTTAATTGTTTTAATTGAATTTATTTATTGTTTCTTTAAACTGAATTTTTGTAACATGTCCGTTCAAATAACTGTGCTGTTTTCGTTAGAATCGGAAACATCTTGAAATTGAGATCACAGAAAACTCTCCGATGTTCTTTCCTTCAGTTCTCGTTCGTCCGTTGTGACAATTTCAACACTTTCTTCGTACACCTGCTTATTGAGGCTGTTGACTGCGCAGTAGTGTTGCTCTGGGTCTCCATACTGGCTGTGGTAGAACTCCTCCCGCATCATATGGTTCAAATTGGAGCACCTGAAATATAGGATCTCCTGGAACGGCTTTCTAAAGTCCTTGTTGAGTGTCGCGTAGATGATGGGATTGAGCAAGCTATTAGCGTAACCTAACCATAAGAATAGACTCGAGAGGGAGTGAGGTATCCAGTCCGGGTCTGGGAGAAAGGGTCGGACCAGGGCTAGGACGAAGAACGGCAGCCAGCAGACGATGAAGGCTGACATGATGATTCCGAGGGTCGTGGACGCCTTGCGCTCCTTGGCCAGCTGGAAGCGGAGTTTTTTCTGGTGCGGCGACGTGTTGACGTTCCCCTGGTACTCTTTGGAGTCTTTGCGCGGCTTCAGCATGTTGAAAGAGTCCCTCTTTTTGAAGGCACTGGATTTGGTCTTTTTGTTCTTTGGTTGTTGCATTCCTTTGTTCGGTTCCGTCATCTGTGTGTCTTCGACGTGGACTACTGGTATCGCTGCTCTGTTGGTTGGCGTGTGACACTGCTGCAGCATCGGACATTGGGATTCGTTGGACTTTCTCTGCTCTCCGGAGAAACAGCGCCCGATAGTGGAGAGGGACTTCTCAACTCCACACTGAAAATAAAAGAAATAAGAGATTATTAATATTTACTGTATTTGTAAAATCTTGTCTTCTTTTTAATAGTCAGTAGAATTGAAAATACAACAGGCAATGAGGTTCACCACCCATTTCGGATAAAATGTCATCTTAGGCGTGATGACGCTAGTTTGTAATTCCTTTTTCAAGTTAATGAACACCCGTACACCTGTCGTTGGTAACCTCGCTTTGTGATATTGATATATCGTGATGGCATGTAAGTATGTAAAGATAACTTGGAACTTAAAACAGGTAAAATGCCATCTTAAAACAGGTAAAAATATTCAATAAATCCAATCCAACACAAAAATTGAATACATCTCACTTCAAGAACACAGAAAAATCAGCACCACTGTTTTTGTCAGAGCATATTACCCCTAAAACAAAATTTTTGTTACCTAAAACTAGGAAAATTGCTATAGATAAAAATATTAAATATGTTTGGATTCAAGATGGCTCTATATGTACGAGAAAAAATGAAAATGATAGATTATTTCGAATTAAAAACGAATCTGATTTACATATATAAAATTTAATAACTATATTTTATGCACTGTTCCCTATTTCATATACAATTGTGATGACACTTTCAATATACAATCTCAGCATGATACTAGTAATAGATAATCTGTAATAAAAAATACCCTTAAAATTGCGAAATCATAACTCCTCACTATATTCCCTTGGGTAAGTGAGGAGTAAAAAAAACCTGCTAGTGGTAATTAATTAAGAAATGAGTAGGTAACCAAATCGTAACGGACGGAGTCAGCTTGTCATGAATACGATTTGGAGCTTTAATTCCGACACGGAAAGTCCAACATAATTTCAATCAAGAATTTGCACATAAATTGGTGAAAATTCAACATCAGTGTGCTTTGTGTAAACGAGAACTTCGATTGAAGTACAAAGTCTTAAACAAACAAAATTAAGATGAAAATGACTATTTTTACTCCTCGCTAACCCAAGGGGATATAGTGGGGAGTTATGATTTCGCAATTTTTAAGGGTATTTTTTTTATTGCATATTATCAACTAGTATCATGCTGAGAGTGTATTCTGAAAGTTTCATCACAATGTATCTGTGTGTGCTATGTGCTATGTGCAGTGTGCTATGTACGGCGTGTTCATTTTACTTTATCGATTATAGACTAAAGTACTCATTCGATTCTTTTCAAATTTTGAAAATATGTATATCTAATACTCGTTTAGACCCCATTAGATTTTGAACGATATATGAATAGTGCTTCTCAATTTTTTTAACTGTCTAATATTTCGAAGTGACCCCAAGTTCAGGAAACTTAAAATTTGATTTTTTTATTTTCAAATTGGTAAAAAAGCACATCACTTTCGTAAAATGGCATTGAAGATATATCAAGTTTTCATAATAAAATATTTGAATAAAAAATAATTTAACAAACTCATTTCATGAAAGTGCTGAAAATTTTCCATACAATATTTGAATATTTTATAGAATGAGTTGTTAGTGAGGAGTTTAGCGTTGGCCACAACCCACTCGTTTTGTTATAACATACCTTATTTGATTTCTCTTAAAAGGATCTTATTTTAAAGAAATAATCATGTTTTATAAAATGTTGTAAATAGTATTTCCTACACATACTCGTACACATAATATAAGTATAGATCCTCGAACATAGTTCGACTGTTTTTGAAAGCCGAAGGATTACACCACACCGCAGTTCGCATTACAATGAACGCGAAAATTAAAAAAAAAGTTCATTTTATTTAATGTACCTTTACTTAATAATAAAGGTATATTAAATCCTTCCTTTTACAAGATAATGCGCAACCGCACACCTGTCGCTGGTTATCCCAAATTGTAGGATATTTCGTTATTGGGTAGAAACAAACTAGTACGATGCTAATATAATATAATATATCTGTAGATAATGTTATGATTTCAAAATAATTATCAGGTGGCGACTGCAAAGTACGTTTTCGCATGCAAATTTCATCGAAAGCAATTTGCGAAACAGAAATGCATGCCATGCCATGCCATGCCATGTTGCTGTACAAAACGATGATTATATCTACACGTGTAACGTAGAATATTATTATAATTCAAAATGTTCACAATCAAGCTGGACAATTTTTAACATACAAAAATGAATGTACCTAATTGTTTCATTATTATAACGAGGAAAATGTTGAATATATAGCAAATTAACCCACATATGACGATGCTGCTAGATGACGTTTACGAGCGGTGCAGTAAAAGTAATTTACCAGTCGATTTTTAATATTTCTCGAGTCGTTTCGAGTATTGTTTCTTTCCACTCGCTTATTTTACTAACACTTCTAGCTAGTTACAAGAACTGATGTTCTCTTCCTTGGGTGAGTTTGATCTAATTTGTTGTGGTGCGCAGAAGTTTCATAGGTTTAGCGGGAGGTGTGGATGAGGGTTTACTTGAGAATTTTTGAGAAATGTTTAGTTTGAGTATGGTGAGAATGAATGGATGAATGAATCACGACTGACGAGGAAAATATGCAAAGGTAACAAGAATGGAACAAGAGGTCTGTCTGAATGGTCGAGTTTATTGCCATATGAAATTTTTTTTACAACTAACCATTGATTCCAGGCCAGAGAACCAATATTTGCATGAGAAATGAATATGCAAACCTGGGGGGCAAGTCTGGTTTAATCGGCGAAATCAAAACCCTCGTGATTACCCATATCATGGATATAATTATTATACAATATCTTTAGATGTCATAGAACTCCATACGATAATTATATCCATGATATGGGTAATCACTGGGGTTTTGATTTCGCCGGTCGAACCAGACTTGCCCCCCAGTTATCGCGCAGAGGTGAGAATAGGAAAAATCAAAAGCTCACAATAATTTTATTCGCAAGGCAGTTTTAGAATATAATTTATTTATATAATTTATGTACATGTGTACAAAGGCAGGTTTATTGCCATAAGGCAATCTCTTCCAACCAACCCGAGCAACGTGAAGTCTCTTATTAAATTATTTTTCTTTTCTAAAAAGTTAAAGAGAATGTCGAGTCCTACCTAAATACTAAATTCTAAATACTAACCATGTTTTCATTGCACAGTCGCTCACTTAAGTTAGGAGATCACGTGGCTTCCTAACTGGAGGATGCTACCAAGTTTTTGTATGAGAATTGCATTGTAGAGACATATCTAAATACTTAGCGCTTGCGCGTCGACGTAAACTAACATTTGCAAACTGTCAAAAAGTAAGGTTGATCGCGAGGAACCTTATGAGTGGTTTAGTACTAAAATACTTTTAGCGACTTCGACAAATGTGGTAATTTTGTCAAATCAAATAACAGAGTATTCAACGATCCATACGAGATGCCCAAAATTCGCTGGAATTTCAGAAAAATCGTGTCATTGAGCTGTCAGTGTAAAGTGTGAAGTTGGTTACATATGTTTGTGTTGTTATAGCAAAAAAACATTTTAAACGTCAGTCTAAGCCCATAGAAAGCTATCTATCTCTTTTCTTCGTACGCAATAATGTGAAATGCTACGCCATCGACCTGTTGGCGTAGTATTTAGTTAGTGATGTCTCTGCAACGCAATAGGCATGATGACTAATTTTGAAAAACTATCTCACGATGTTTTTACGCATTCACTGTTTTCAAATATATATACATTTCTACATAAAATAAAGGTTTAGTAGCAAAAATCGCCATTTTAAAATCAAATTTGACATTTACGCCAAAAAACGCTTGTAGTATCATGGCGGCTGCCGACCCTGACGGTGACGTCACGATATTGTAAACTGCATATCACTACTATATGTAATATATGTATTCTAGGACGATTTGTGTATTTATAATCAATTCAAAAGTGCATACATAAGTGTTGTGCGATCCCTAAATGTACAAACACGACGAAAAAAAAACCTACTGAGGTATATGTTTTCGTCCCACGCGAAAAAAAAGAGAAATAAGTGATTAAATTTCGCACGGCGAGACATAAGTGTATTTTATTAAGTACGCGTTTACAATGAAGTACAGTATTTGTTCCCCCACTTTTAGCTCTCAATAATATAATATTTACCATTATTTAGGCAATAAGCAAGAACTTCATTAATGTCCAAACGTCAAAATAGGCCATCATACGTTTCCCGCGTATGTTTTTAGCTTATGAACACATAATGTAGAGAGAAGAAGGAGCATATTTTATCGATTTTCGAGATGTAAGTTGTATTTAAATTACAGATAAATAAAGTACTTATATGTTCTTATTATTAAGTTTTTACGTTTCGAAATTCTGATGAACAAAAGTCTTTGTTCGACGCAAAGAAATATCCGACCATCAAAAGTTCCATTCTAGTTAAGAGTAGTTAAGACAGGCAGAAAAATAACTACTATGGCTGCTATTGCTAAAAATAACGATAGCAGATAAATATAGCTTGTTATTAACACAATACAAATAACGAGCGCTATGTAATAATTCGTATGCTGCTAAAATTGTAACGATGTTTTAAAACGCATGCTTCGCGTAATCGCCGTCGTTTCGCGAATCGCTTCATTGCATGAAAAAAATATAGCTTGCTAGTTTAGTTTGGCAGTGACCAGCATCATAACATGTCGAACGTTCGTCAGCTCACCATCGCGTGACAAAATTGTAGAATACTAAAACTAAATTAGTTTACCATACGTTGCGAGCGTTCATTATTTATTTATTTATTCAATAAGAACTAAGTTACATACAAAATACAATAAACTTAGGCCCGATATTACAGTCGGCCCTCAACTCATTGAGTTTGTTAAACTCAAGATTAATGTTAAGGGGAGATTGAATCCATTTCCGTATTACAGTGCAATATAACATGTCAGTTACTAAATCTTCAATTATAGACATATTTCACTTTTTCTGTGGTTATTATCTGTCAAATTTAAATAACCTCAAATAATACGAAATACAAAACGGGACGCTACGACTTTAAATACCATTGTTTTATTATCCAACATGGTAAATTTAATTTTTTTCACCAAAATAATGCTTTTAAATGGCCATGTTCAATACGGCTGTCAGTTTGTTTTGTTGTGTGGCGCCACCGTCGATACAACTAACGCCTTTAGTGATACAACACTGAAACTACACACGTTGCTTAACGCCTCTAGTGATAGAAACTGAAACTACACGAGTTGCCTAGCAAATGACAGTTGACTCACAGTTAAGTACTTAATCTGCCAGAAACGTTGAGTTAAATATTTGTCGTTTTAGTGACATATTTGAGGGAAGATTAGGCCTAAACGGACACTGTAATACGCTATATTTTTGTGAAACTTGAGTTTAGCTCTTAAACTGACACTGTAATACCGGCCCATAGTATCCCCCGATAGGTAGGCGAGTATCTAGGTAAATTGAAACTATTTGCTTTGATGAATCCTTGTTCCATTGCTATTTTATTGTTTTGTTTTAGTTTTAAGTACCTAATTAAAATATTAATATATCAAAAACACCAAAATAAACATTGTCCAGACCGACAATTAATGCGTATATTGTATTGAAGACTATCAGAAGAATTGACGCGACCATACTATGACGTCGTGCGCTCTGATTGTTTTTTCTCATAAAATGGCGGACTAACACATTTTGTATTTTTATATTTATAATATTATTATTCACTCCTTTAAAATGAAAATAAGTACATTTTTTAAATCTTTATAACCTATTTTATTTTTTAAAATCATAATTTCAATGATTTTTTCTTACAGTCATCACACCTATTACATAACATTCTATTTTTTTTTAATATATTAATCATAATATGTATATGAATCATAACAATTATCCCATATGTATATTAGATTCATCATAATACATTGTGTATTTCCATTTCAACCTCATGTAACACTGTACAACTCCCACAAACAATATAATAACATCATTTTATTTTATAATCAAGCAATGAAAGCCACCAAGTTATTTATTTCTGAAACGTTAAATATTCTCCACCACGTTACAATACTCGGTGCGTGTTACAACAGATGCGTCAACGATTCAATAGAGCGGATAGCGATATTATTTGGTTTATTGTCCCAAATAAACCAAATAAATCAATAAATAAAAATAGCATGTTAAAAATAAGCAGCATATTCCATATAGCTTGTTATGAAAAAAATAGCCATTTCGAACAACACTACAGTTGACAGTAACAAACACAATTGACAGTAACAATATGGTGACGTCATGCGCTCTGATTGGTGTTTCACATAAAATGGCGGACAAACATATTTTGTATTTTTATTTTAATAATATTAATATTATTCGCTCTTTTAAAATGAAAATAAATATATTTTTTCAAATCTTTATAACATATTTTATTTTATAAAATCATAATTTCAATGATTTTTTCTTACTGTCATCACGCCTATTGCTAACTTAAGAATACGAAATACTTCAGTGAGGTTAGGAGTTAGTATTTAGGTAACTAGGACTCTGCATTTGGACCTAGGTCTCTTCTTCTGCAACCTATTTCCGTCCACTACTGAACGAAGGCCTTTACTCCACGTAGTCCTGTCCCAAGTCTGCATCTTGGACGCGTCAGCATCGTTGTATACCACCCCGGCAGCAGTCGCCCTACATCTCTCTTTGTCGTATGAGGTCTCCAAGTCGGCACTCCCTTTGTCCACTTATCGTCCGAGCTTCTGGCTACGCGTCCCGTCCATTTCCATTTCAGAGTTGCCACACGGTGGATTATATCAGTTACTTTTGATCTTTCTCTCATAGTTTATTTCTTATTTTATCTCTTAGCGACAGACCCAACATGGTTCTTTCCATAGCTCGTGATTTGCAGTTTCTCGGCACTTAGTGTAGAAAGAATGACTGTTTAGCAGTAGCACGAAGAGCCATGGAAAGGAGAATGCTACGTATTTCGTAAAGAGATAAAAAACTAACTTGTGGATAAGAGAAAACCGAAATAACCGACGCTGTCCAAAAGATTGTCAAGCCGAAGTGGAGCTGGGCAGGGCATGTCGCCCGAACCACAGACTCCAGATGGACTGAGAATGTGCTGGAATGGCGACCTAGGACGAACAAAGGAAGTGTTGGAACGCCTCAAACAAGATGGTCTGATGATATTAGGCGGATGGATGCGGTCTGCTCAAGACAGGGAGCTGTGGAGGTGTCAGGGGGAGACCTATGTTCATTACTGGACGAAGGAGGGCTGAAGAAGAAGACTGTTTCTAGGCCATATGTAGCAACCGGCAGCACACACGCTTCATATACTTTCTTTTTCAGGTTTATGGGTGTTTTCCGGTTTTTCGTGATATATCCCATATTTTGAGTTCAACAGTCAGGTTTTCTTTGAATTTTATGCCTCAAGTATACATATTCTTGGACACTTTCTATGGTACTGTCTTCAATCCTAATCTGGAAGTATTTTGTGCCCATTACTTTTATTTTTTTCAAGTTCATACACAGTCCCACATTCTTAGAGTAGTTGCCAACTAATAAATGTTTGTCGCAAATAAATTCACATTGTGATATGATTGACCCCACAAATCGCTAAGTTCACATGCTATACTGTAATCAACTGTATAGAATTGCTAAATGTCGAATTGCATGGTAGAAAATTGTTATTATATACATCACGATACCCCTCAATCGTTCGTATTTAACAATCGACACCAAAAATAACAATTTGTCAAACAATGTTGTTTATCTTACAAAAACCAAAGACTACTCCCAATATAACACAGGAACTATCCCTAGCATATTCGAGAGCAATAATTGTACTGTACTGTTGATCATTGTCCATTGTCTATTGCGATCTCTGTTTTAAATGTTTTATTGTGGAACAAACCGTCCACGAATATTCGAGAAACGCACACGGCTACATATAACCCCTCTTTTGATTTGCAATTCATTATTCTGCCCGGAGCCGTAGGTACTTGTCGCGTCGTTTGACCTTCCACAGTGCTAAGTTTGAAGTACCTATCAATGTAAGTACCTACTTAATATTGTATTGTCATCGTAAGTTACTTCTTTCATTCTATCAACATTCCCTTTTTGCATTGAAATAAGATAGAAATAAAAGTAAAAACTTAGAGAACATTTATTTGCTATAACATAATATAATACTTTGAACACGCATTAAAAACCTTCTGAATCCATATGTAAGAGATTAAAGCAAGCAAATACCTCTAAATCTTTATATATTTAACTGTCAAAACTTTCTTTGTATAAAAATCGTATAAAGTATAATTAATTATTCTAACAATAGTATTCTCCAAGTATTCTCCACCCCTTATTTGTCATAAATCGTATTTGCGTCTAGCTTTTCTATTAGCTGGAAACACCATTAAGTTAATATTAATAATTAAACCCGCCATTTTCACAACCTGTAAGAAAAATATTATTATAACGATTCTTTTTCTCCCTGTTATTTTCGTTTTTATTTTGAATTGATATTTTACAATTTATGTATATTTCACGTAATTAAAAATTATACTTTTTTCCTTTCAAACATTCAGTGTTATTGGATTTCAACAATTTCTTAACATGAAAAACATTATGGTGTTTTAAGTTCTAAAGGACCTAATTGTTTACTCGATCCCTGACCCCAGTTTTTATTATTTAATCAACTCGTTAATTCTCCATTTCTTCAGCTGTTATAGCGTCATAAACGTTAAATTAAAAATACTGCTTTGTGTTTCATTTAACGACATTTTAAGCAATTTCTAACATTCTCAAATGTACGTTTTCTCTTTAAGGTTAAGAGTGTAGGTACCAAGAGCTAAATTTTTTTTTTATAAATTGATAATTCGTGAACACATTGAGATGGTTTGGCCACATGGGGAGAATGAATGAGGAACGCCTGACGAAGAAAATATACATTGCGAACAGGAATAGAATGAGAGGTCGGGGTCGCCCAAGGTTGGGATGGCACGTCCATGTGAACGGTATTTTGAAAGACGGAAATATTAAAAGCGTGAACACCAGACGAACATGTATAAGACGATGTATGAATGTTGTCGAGGCGATGAATGTAGGTATGTCAAGATAGAAGTAAGTGGCGCTCGGTTCTCTCTGCATAGCGTGATGGTATGTATATATAATTCGTACTGAAAATTTATGATTACTCTAAAACACAACAACTTTTACCTAAAAACAACTCATCGTACATAAAGCATTTTATACCTAATGAAAAAAAATGTAGGTACCTACGCCCATCCATAGTTTGCATCAGATCTTATTTCCAAGATTTTTAAGTTGCCTCGGGCTTTAAGTCTATAAATCAAAGATCAATTTTGTTAAAAATAAACAAAATTAAAACCACACTGTTGGTATTAAATAATGTTTTATAATCTTTAATAAAGAAATGGAGAATATAAACGATCGTAGGTAAATTCTTAAACTTCACACTCATTTACATACATACATACACACAATCACGTCATGCTTCCCATGGGGTAGGTAAAGAGAACCGAACACTACATTTTCCTATTTTGGCATACATTCATCGCCTCGTCAACGTTCATGCATCGTGTCATACACGTTCGTCTGTTGTTCACGCTTCTTACATTTCCGTCATTCAGAATATCGTTTACATGGTCGTGCCATTTACATATAAATTGAATGGAATTTGGTTGCAGGTAATTTTTTGTCAATATCTTTATCATTTGAGGATAGGAATAAGTGTATCATGTATTCGCATTTGAACATTTTTTTTAATAAATAATATAATTAAAAATTATTTACGTAATTGTGTGATACCTACGTACTATTTTTAATACTACTTAGGTATTATTTGTTGTTTGATATCAACTTTGACACCTCATCTGATCTTGGTAAAAATGAGCTGTGGTGAATTTATAACAAGGTCTAGTAGAAATGACTATATTGAAAATAACTAAAAATGACTATATTGGTAAGAGATCATACACGTTCACTAAGGCCGACTGTCCACGTAAAAACGCACGTCATGCGCACGCTTTCGTCAATTGACGAATGTTTGCATCTTGCATAGAAACAATCAAAACTGTGTCCACGGAGCGGCAACGTCGCGTCAGCCGCACGTCATGCGGTGCGTGCAGCTGACTTCTCGACCGACTTGCAAGACGCGGTACTAATAAAATTTTCGTTAAAACTCGTTTTAGCCAACTAAACCTCGCACTACGTAAACCACGTATTAGGCACTAATTCATGGTTTAGTGGGTTCTGACTAATAATGTAAAAATGTACAAGGACTAAGTAAACCATGGAATACGGAATGAATGTTGAGTGAACGCAGCCATTTAACGGGAATTTCGGAATTTTTCTTTACTTTATGCTTTTTTTTGTTCATTCTCTATGACTTTATTCCGTCATCTATGACATCTATCGAGAATCGTATTTCTATGTTTGTCATTATTTGTTTACTGCATGGTTTTGGTAGTTTACTGTTTACGTATCGGTGATCTTTTTCCTCCATTTCTGGACATATCTTCATTTATTAGCCTTCTTCCAAATAAATCTACGAGATGTCTAATTCCTTCCTTTGAAAATCTGTACTTAATGTCGTCGTAATCAACAAACGGATTACAACGCACCTTATAAATTTTGCGTCTTCGAAAAACTGTTTCCACCTGCTCTATTTCTTGAAACCATCTTTCAAAATTGCCGATTCTATAATCAAACAGATTGTTGTCCATAATTAAAAAAAGTATTTCTTTAAAAATGACAAAATACAATACGCGCGGTCTATTTGACGTTTGACAGCTCACGAATTCACTATTGCTATTCCACCACTAAACTAGGGGACCGGATGGTTTAGCTTTAAAGATAGTAGTGATATAAACCATGGAATAAAATAGAATAAAATAAAACTTGGTTATTAGTAAGTTTTTTGGCCGTTAGGTTTTAGTTACTCTATTCCATGGTTCAACCTCACTACTTTTTCGTTATTAGTACCGCCGATGTTGTTTACATTATAAAATGGCGGGCTTGGCGGTGTATTTTGTTAATCTTTTAGAACAAAATCCATGTTTATATAACAATAAACTGCCGGAATACTCGAGAAAAGATGGTGTCCTTCAATAACGGATAGAGCTTGGAGTGAATTGGCGCAAAAAAACAAACACTGAAAAAAAAACAGATGGATCTAGTAGTGTCTTCGACTGTTTCGTCGTCTTCTAATAAAGTTGTATGCTATAATTACTTCATCATCATCACGTGACATTTTCACAACAAAAATACGTGCTTTCTCGATGTTAGTTGTAAGAAAACTGAGGCGTTTTGTACACATATGTATGCAAAATACACCTATCGTCATTTGTAGGATGCATGCATCCTACAAATGATTTATCCGTGGATAGTAGGCCTAAGTGAACGACTCGACTGAACGAATAAACGAAGGTGGGCCGCGAGTGCGAGCGAAATGCCAAGTCTTGATCTCCATGTGCTTATGTCCTCCGCCTCCCCCAAACAAAGCCTTACCCCCTTGAGATCTTTGGTTATTGTGGGCATCCAAGTGGTCTATGGTCTTCTGGGCTCCACCTCTATATTAATCGCTCTTTTCTCATAATGTGTCCATACCATCTCAATCTGTTTTCGGTAAGTTTTTCGCTTATTGTTGCGACGGATTTGGACTTCGAACACCACAAGCCCATCTGAACATTCTCATCTCGTTGGAATGAGGAATCTGAACATGGTTTTTGGAGTCTGAACTTTAATAATAATGTAACAGGACAGGGTTACCTAGTTGGGCAGCAGTAATCTTCATAATAGTCTTTGTGATAAAGGTGTGAAAAAATAAATAAATAAATAAAATAAATATAACCGTTCATTATTTCAGACACTGGCATTCCAAAATCGTTAATCCGTAATTTAAACGGTAATAATGAATACATGTAGAATCTTAAAGATTTTTTAAAAGTTACAATTCGGGAATCAGTAGGGTTGATAGGTAGTATAGAGAACTCCTCAGAGCCTAATCCTGTGATAATATGTTAAGTATCTGGGTGGGTGAACTTTTCCCAATTGAAAGCTTGATGATGCGTTTGTTGCATTTTATTTTGCCCTTTTAAATAATTTGCAATTTACGCATGGATCTGCTAATTCTTTTGAGGAAGTGTATAATGGTAATAATAATAATTAAGTGTTATATTTATTCAATTGTTATTAATATCATTAATAATAAAAAAAAACACTCCAAAAAAATAAAGACTTATTAAAGTTAAAAAAACGACAATACCACTTTAAAGAACTACACAAACACATAGCCTCACAACTTGATTATGCTCCGTTGTGAAGGAAATTACCGGATCGTCCCGAAAGACGATGGAAGAGCTTGGTGATGGAGAACTTAGGATAGAAAGAAGACGAGGAGCACAGTAAGGAGAGGGAGAAAGAGAGAGAGAGAGAGAATATTCTTTCAGTGGAAAAAAAATAAATATTAAAAATCAATAAATATTATTGGCTTTAAAATGTAAATGTAAAAATGTAATCAAGTGATTCTAACATCCTTAATGTGCATAATTACTTAATTACTCAATTTTTTCTATCAATTATTGATTGTCTTTTTTCAGCTTATGGCTTGCTATCCATAAGACATTAATTAGACAGAATTAAGACTTAAAAAAACAACGTAAATTTAAAACTTTATACAATTATTCATAGGATTAAGTAATAAGATAATTTAAACTTTCATATTCCATTTTTATAAATCGTAAAACAAACGTAAGAAGTTAATTCAAAAATTGTATGCGTCGGAAATTTTCTCGAGTTATTAAAGAAAGTTGGTGATAATCTTTTACTTACAATAATTTAATTAAATGTCAACATCAAACGGATCAATTATTTTAATCCCTTAAACAAAAACTTAACAAATTAATTATCGTTTTAGTTATGGATTATAATTAATTAGTGAATCATGAACTACCTAAATGTAGTAAAAGTGATGTTTAAAAAATACTCAATGAGTTAATAACGAAGTAAATGGATGTTAGATAAATACTTAATGAGTGAATTATGAAGTAAATGTAGAACATGGATGTTAAATAAATACTTAACGAGTGAATCATGAAGTAAAAGTAGTGAATTGAAGTTAAATAAATACTCAACGAGTGAATCATTAAGTGAATGTAGAAAATTGATGTTAAATAAATACTTAATGAGTGAATTATGAAGCAAAAGTAGTAAATTGATGTTGAATAAATACTTAATGAGTTAATAACGAAGTAAATGTAACAAATGTATGTTAAATAAATACTTAACGAGTGAATCATGAAGTGAATGTAGTAAATGGATGTTAAATAAATACTTAATGAGTGAATCATGAAGTAAATGGATGTTTAATAAATACTTAATGAGTGAATCATGGAGTAAATATAGTAAATTGATGTTAAATAAATACTCAATGAGTGAATCATGAAGTAGAAGTAGTAAATTGATATTTAATAAATGCTTAATGAGTGAATCGTGAAGTAAATGTAGTAAATTTGATGTTAAACAAATACTTAATGAGTGATTTATGAAGTAAGTATAGTAAACTGATGTTTAAAAAAAACTTAATTAGTGAATCATGAAGTACCCTTTCTTTTATTGTAAAAGGACACCACAGCAGAAAAGAAGATTGTTACACCAAAATTGTTTCTTTAAAGATGTCTGTCTTTAAATGTAATAAATGATTTCTTATAGTTTCCGTAGTAATTATATACAAGATCATGCTTAATAATTAGTATAACGATTCGTACTATAACTGACGTGTTTAATTAGTAATTTTTAACACTTTGAAGGCTGTTGTATCCAAAAGCCACGACTAGTGTTAAAAAAGTCAGGGTTCATAGTAATCCAATCGTTGTTCCTGCTGTAGTATACTTTTACAGGAAAAAAACTCAGCAATTATACTATGATGTAAGTCTGACTATTTTAAGCTGGCAAATTTAAATAAACGATAAGATGCAAATACCGATATAAAAGATAATTCATTAATTTATTTATTTGAGTATTTACGGCGTAAATTGTCTTTTACGTAAGTAATCAAAAAAATAAACACATAAAAATACAAAATTTAAAAAAAATTTAAAAAAACTTACCTTTACATACTTACAAAAAAAAAACTAGGCACATAATAAAACAATAATAAGTTAATATAAAAAAGTAATTAAAAAGAAAATTAATGAAATATTTCTTCTTAAAGAGGCTATGGGTCTTTTAGCCATTTTAGTTTTGATAATTATATTCGTTTTATTTTTTGGCTAAAAATTGTAATATTTTATGTTCTTTTTCTTTCATTTTTGTTTTGTTGACTATTTGTTGTTTTTTTATAGTATATGTATCTATTTAAGTTTGCAGTTGATGAATTATAATTTTTATCTTTAAAAAAGTAATAGCTTATTAAGCGCGTTTAAAATAAAATAAATAAATAACTACTCCTTTGAACATCTCTTGAGAAAATAAACGAAGAACAATATTATTTGCACCTACATTTCAAGTTAATAGAAAATAATGAATTTTGATACTTACAGATGAATTGTTTCCCGTAACTGATGACCTCGGGGCATTCTGCGTCGCCTGACGACCCTGCAAAAGCTTCGACTCGGCAGCACCACCATTCTTCACGTTTATCTCCAAGTAGCAATGGCTCTCCAGATGAGACTGCGCCCTCTTCTCTTCCATTACAATCTTTCTGGCCGCCCTGAAGATCTTGTAGTAAACCACCATCATAACAATCAAGGGAATATAAAATGACCCCAGGGTTGCGTAAATTTGATAACCAAAGTTCTGACAGACGTTGCACTGCGAATTTCCAGTTTTATTTCCTAATATTAACAGCGGGGGTAGTGATATGCACGCCGCGCCCAACCACACCAAGAACACACAGAATATCATCCGTCTCGGAGTTCGTTTTACACCGTACTCCAGCGGTTTCGTTATGGCATAATACCTGTCCACCGAGATCATGCAAAGGTTCAAGATGCTCGCGGCGCATGACAGCACGTCAATCGAAACCCAAAAGTCACAAACGACCGAACCGAAGGGCCAATTCCCGAGGATTTCGTAAACCATGGCCATTGGCATCACAAGTATCGCGACACATAAGTCACTTACTGCCAACGACACCAGCAAATAGTTGCACGGACGTCGGAGCTTTCTCACCAAACACACGGCGATGCAGACTAAGATGTTACCGACAATGGTTCCAATTATGACACAGAAGAGGATGATGAAGATAATGACGGAAGCTGCGGTGCTGTATTGTGAGTTGTTGCCTGGGATCCATATGCTGTTGTTCCCAGTCTCGTTACTCGATAACCCGGTTATGTTGTCAACCAGGTACTCGTCTTCCGTGAATATTTTAGACACGTACGTTGTCGACGGGATCTTCGTGGTCGTGGTCTGGTGGAGATCCAACGTCGTCAAGGCTATGAAATGAGGCGATGGGAACGAGTTGTGGATCGTGTAGTTAACCGGGTTCGTCTGTAGCGAGGCAGTAACGATGTCTGGATTCTTGAACAGCAGGAGGGAGAACAAAATGAAGAAAGCTGAAGATAGAGTGAGGTCGAATGATGGGTTGCGAGGATGAACGGTTTGGGTCGCCATACGATATTGTGTCTTCCGGTTTGTCGGAATCTCTCTTTCAAACGATAAATATAAAAATCGGCCTGATTATGTCGTCACATTTTATTAACTTAGTTTGTTTCGTACACTTGTGGATTCTATTTCACATCATGGCTGTGTTGTCTTGTCGTGGGTTATCATCGCCTTGTTTCTTTCTTGCATTGTTATAGTTTTCTCATTGTTTTGAAAACTTTTGCAATTTCCGACATGTTATTGTTCTGCAACTTCATATAAGCGTTTGTAAAGTTACTCTCATCTTCTTCGTCTTTACATTTTGCTCATTTCAAAGTATCCTTGATTTCCCCATAGACTTGACATGATTCGCCTTCAACGAAGCCTTCATCTCTATCTGCAACAAAAAGAAAACAAAATGTTATAGTTAGTGTCTATTATGATTTTTGTTCATTGTGTAAGAGTCAAGGGACATTTTATGTGTCGAGTTTGCCCCACCTATTCTGAGTCTGATAGTTACTATGATAAAAATTGCTCC
Organism: Molanna angustata; assembly: GCA_963576475.1. Lineage (NCBI taxonomy): Eukaryota > Metazoa > Arthropoda > Insecta > Trichoptera > Molannidae > Molanna > Molanna angustata. Next base: position 8,944,168 of record OY754987.1, on the reverse strand, counting down.
AAAACCCAAAATTCTGGCTTTGAAAGTTATTGCTCTTAATGTAGGTATATTTGACCGTGCTATTATTATTTGAACAAAAAATGCTATGAAATATTTCCAGTTTTACGAATTTTTAGACTGTGGAATAAATTTGTATCATCTTTTTTTTATTCTTTAAGCTAAAGGCGGTGATCCATTGAACCACAAATGGAAGTTTAGAGGATTTTCTCAGTCTCTTACCGCACTCCATCTGGAATGTTATAGGACTAATTCCTGTTCATCCCCAAAGCGGCTGTGCGTTGGATAACACAAGGATAGCATATTTCATACCTCTGCCACTAAATAGGTCAACCTCAAACGTGGAGATCAGCCAAATCGAACTTCGGTTAAGTACCGAAAGGGGCTAGGCGAGACTGACAATCAAACATGGATCAAGTACCGACAAGCCGCTGACGAGGGGATTTTTTAAATATGTCATTTTTCTTGCAGTTGTTTAAAAATGACCATAATTATAAATCAACTATACTTAATGTTTCACCTTACATTGATTGTTTGGACGAAGTTACTTTACGGCAGTAATATCCCTATTGTTCCCTTGTTTGCACATAAGTTTACATAATAAATGCAAGTACTTAAGTGGTATTATTTTTGTAAAATAAAATTCTCAAACTGATATTAAAAATAATCTCTTGTGGTTTCACCGCCCTATACCTCATTAGATACTGTGTATTTTTGCCCTCCCTCGTTATTGTGTGCAGCAGAGAGTTTGGCATTAGCCACATCTCGCTGTCCAGTTTTTTAATAAAACTTTTAGTGTTTTATTTTGTGTTCAAGGATGTTTTCTAAATGAGAAATTTCAGTGCGGTTTATTTATCCCAAAAGGCCAGGGCAGAATCACAGTTTTGGGCGCTTGGAACACTAACCAAAAAATAAGGATTTCCTTCCCTTGAAAACGAATCGTGTTATTATTACTAAAATTTTTAGAGGATAAATACGTCAGTCGATCACGCGATCAGTAGCGAATTTATAATAGAACCCAATATGCCGGGCATTCCTGTGCAAATATATAAAAAAATACATATAAATTTAATTAAATCAGGTAAAAAATACAATATAAATAACAGAATTATCGTGCGCGCCTATTCCAAGATTATTTCATGATATACCATTTGTGGAGTAGCGCGCGTATTTTTATATTAGTTTGTCTTTCTTATATTATCGTTATATACTGTTACATAAATAAGTTTTTTTTCATATTAAAGTTTGCAAATTTCACGATTTTCATGTTTAATTTCAAATACATTAAAATTCTGTTTTGTAGTATGGTTATTTATCGTTATTGTTATCAATAATAATATTATAATTACTAATATTTTGGGAACTCAAACTATTTTGATATTTTTATAATCATAATGGATAAATCACAATTTGAACCTATAGTGAATCCGGTCCTTACCCAGACTTAAAGTAGAAAGTTACACGAGAATATTACTCAACGTGATATTAAATTAATTTTTCTTTGTATTAGAAGCGTTAAGAATTCTCCTCTAATGAAAAGATCCCTTCATATTTGGGAAATGGACCAACCATCGTTTTATAAAATATTAATCGCTTCAAGAATTGAAGAATTTATGTACGTTATACTAGACAAATGCAAAACAATTACATTTATATGGTAATAATAAATAATTTCAATTGCCTTCCAGATGAAATAAAATAGATAAATAATGATTTTAAAAGGTTCAAACAAAGACTGAAAAAACTTTTCTCAATCTAAACTGGTGTATGTAATAATGTATGTATTGATGTGACCAAATTTTTTTCGAATTGCCCGTTTTCTATTGTTTTTTATCTAGGTATATTTAGATATAACTAGTTGCATGTAACACATGAGATCCAACTGTCGATGGCGATAGTATGCATAATCAAAGAATACGTACCAAACTATAAACAACACAAATTAACAAATATTTATGCAAAATCAAAGAATACGTACCAAACTATAAACAACACAAATTAATAAATATTTGAAGATATTTTATTTTCTATATAAAACATGTAGGTAGGTATGTTTGTCAGGATAGGATAGTATGGAGGTCAGTCTGTTTTTCCTACACAGAATATGAAAACAGCATGATGGTATGTATGTTTGGAGATTTACATAAGTATCAAACTACATATTAAGTCTTCTTACATATTGTGTATAGGCGACTACCATACAAATTGTATGAAGCGATGTCGTCACTAAATTCAATTTTTATAACAATTGTTAAAAAAAAATCGAGATTTACTTTTACAATACAAATATTTTTTATAGAAAACTAAATTATCTAGTTGGGGTGTTTCGGCTTTTTTCGATATTTTTAAAATATTTGGAAATATAGTTAGGTAGTTAAACTCATAAATTTATCATAAAAATATTTTTCTTAATAAAAAATGTTTAAGAAACCCTGGAATTTTTTTGAAAGAAGTTATTTGAGTTTTTGTATTTTTCTATGTTTATACCAATTTTTAGCGTTCTAGCTTTTATGGTTTCTGAGATATATGGAAAAATGAACCAATATTTCAAAAATGGATAACCTCTGACTGAAACGAAAATTCAAAATTCTGATTATAAAAGTTTTGTAGACCTATAACTGTTTATATATTCTGAAATTTTGGGCTCTTTGAATTGAGCGGATCAAATGTTATAAGGGACGGACGGACACACACACAGGCACACACACAGACACACACACACACACACACACACACACACACACACACACACACACACACACACACACAAAACTCACATAAAATGTTCTACTCAGAATTCTGAGTAAATCCATGTATGGGAACATATATGCTGCGAGGCCTCTAGTTGGTGTTATAAGCATGCAAAAAGTCCACTACGTTAAACAAAATGTTCCTTCGTACACGCATCTTAGCTTTAATGTCGATTCATTCAGAGAATTGAATTCTCATGAACGAATCGACAGTTGGATTAATAATGTCGATTCATTCAGAGAATTGAATTCTCATGAACGAATCGACAGTTGGAATATAAAAAAATACTTGGTAATAGTTATATTTTATTTATTTGACTGTCGACGCGTTTCGTGCAAGGCACATCGTCAGAATAATGTGTTATTCTGACGATATTTTTTTTATATTTATATCTACATACAATGGAGTCCTATCAAGAATTGTCGATCAACAAACTAAACTTAGTAGGTATATTTGTTTTTGCATAGCTTTTTTTTCACCGTCATATACATAACTATGTATTTATTGTAATATCTTATATCAAATGATTCCCTCATCAAGTACAATACAAGGTTTTAATCTTTTTGAAGAGGTAATGCAACAATTTTATTAATATTTTTGTAAATATCATTATGTATTTTTAATTTAATTTGTTATATTGTTGAACAAAAAAAGGATATTTAATATATAAAATAAATGTTTAGAAAAAAATATTATAAATCTGTAAGTGTACAGCAATGCGATTCACCACCTATTCTGAATGACTTCTTCTTAGGTGAGACGTGACCAGCGTGTTAAGATACACCTGTCGCTGGTACCCCATATCTTGGGATAAAAAATGTACCCCACATTTTGACGGTCGTATGGCCTTGTAATGGGCTTTCCACTAAATATATTAAAAAAAATATATTTTTAAAGGAAAAACGGTAAGAGCAGCAGTAGAAGCCTAGAATTATGACGATTTAAAGTATATTTTTGAAGTAACACCATAAAATAATTATTAAAAGTGTTTAGAAAAGCACCAAAAATATTACATTAGTAAAGTTCAGAGAATACAAATTGCGTGTTAGATAAAATTTACATCTAGAAACACGAAAGTCTGCTTTTTTGTGTGAAAATTGTGTTTGCGATATAATATTGTTTTATTCAATTCCTTCAGACGTGTACTGCCTAATTATTTACATAATTTACGACCAACCACCTTATAACAGGATAACTCACAGTCACGAATTACTAATAAAATGGTTTCATAGCTGAAAGGAAACTTAAAAAATAATCATAATGTTTTATTTTATTACGTATAAACTATCACGCCATGTCAGTAGCAGGGTAGGCAGAGAGAACTGAGCCTCAATGACTATCATTTTAATCTTTATTTTCATATTTAGGTCCCTGTCGTTTAGATAGCACACTGTATATATATACATAGATTGTGCACAAAAGAAAAAAAAACACAATGGGGTTCTTCTGATGAGGTTGACAATTTCAAGAAGTAAAACTTTAAAAACGCTTTTTCTTTCTGGAAATTCTTTTTTTTAAGGTTTCGTGTCAAGAATACAAGCAATTGATTTGTAGGTACTTAGTAAAAATGTATTCAGGGATTGTTAACTTTTCAAGTATAAAAAAATGTACTCTAGCTTTGTAGTATAGAGGTAAACGTTAACCTTAACCACTTAAGGCCACACAGGTACTCAGATGTAATTAGTTGCATTGGAGTTTCCTCATTAACTCAGCCAATACTGATATTATCGTCATTGAATATATAGAATAAATTAAACTTATTATTTGACTAATATGTAAATTATATTAACTTCTTTTTGTATAGATAATAATTATTTTATTTTATTTATTTATTTATTATTAAAAATAACAAAGAAAAATACACAATACAACAATATATACAATTTTTAAAAAGATACATTATAATTTTGTTTTTTTTTTTATGACTCAACTTCAAAAAGAGTTTTCTCGTGCTTTGAAGTGAGTCACATTTCACAAATCTACAAACTATCTAATCTATTTATATACATACATCTTAATCTAGGCACTAATCTATTTACAATAACATACATATTTAGATACAAACATACATAATATTATAAAGAGAGAAAAAAAAATACAAAATTGGTCTGTAGAATAAATAAAAATACACAAATTGAAAATAAACAATACACAATGAATACACAAGAAAAATGTTACTTCAAAAAGTCTTTCAGCAATACCAAGAAACCACCAAAATTATTTTGCGCCACTATTCTCATATCCACTGGTAAATCATTAAACCACTTCACCCCATAATATGAATAATGATTTTGGCCAAAAGATGTATTTTTCTTTGGGATATTTATCATTCCACTTGTGCGAGGACCAAATCTTAGATTGTCTATAGGGTGAATTTGGTTAGTGAAATATTCTTTACATATTTGTTTAATTGCATTTATTTTATATAACACATTTAATTTTTTAACTTTAAATTGAGAAAATAACTCTTCAGTGGGAAAATCGCTTGGCTTTACTAAAATAATTTTAATAATCTTTCTTTGTATGGTATATAATAATTTCAAGTGAGCAGGATACGACCCTCCCCATCCAATTATTCCATATTGCATCACAGACTGAGCCAATGCATAATATGTCATTCTAAGCATTTCAATATCCAGAAAATTTCTTATACGGTAAAAAACATAAAATATTTTATGCAATCTTTCTCCTGTCTTACATATATGGTCCTTCCATTTCATTTCAGATTCAATTATGACACCCAAATATTTGACATTCTTGCTCACATTTAGTGTGGTACACTGAGGTTCTGAACAAGAACCAAATGCATCACAATCCTGTCGGTGGATTTTAATATTTAACGTATTTGGTATATTTTTGCCTTGAATTGCGAAAGGCACTACAGTAGTTTTTTGTGCATTTAATGTTAATATATTGCAATTAAACCAAGCCTTTAATACATTTATGTCTTTATTTGCTCTTTCAGTTACCTCACTCCATGTCTCTCCCACAGACAACATGACTGTGTCGTCGGCAAAGGAAATAACACTAGAGTGAAGATCCAGTTTATATAAATCATTAACGTATATCAAGAACAGTACAGGTCCCAATACAGTACCTTGTGGGATCCCATATTGTGAACTGACCTGGTCGCTAAGCACACCGTTTAACTTTACAAACTGCTCTCGTTTATTTAGGTAGCTACGCATCCAACTCAAGGCCATATAATCGAATCCAGCGTATTTTAATTTTTTGATCAATCTATTATGACTAACGCTATCGAAAGCTTTTTGTAAATCAATGAAAATTCCAATACATTTTTTATGTTTATCAAGAGCATCACAAATTTTAGACGTCAGTCTTGCGATAGCGTCATCTGTACCCAATTTCTCGCGGAAACCATATTGATTACTACTAATCAGTTTTATGTCATTAGTATAACTTAAAATTCTATGTTTAATAACCTTCTCATATACTTTAGCAATGTTTGATGTCAAAGCTATGGGTCGATAATTGGATGGGTCCATCGCATCCCCAGACTTGAATATTGGAGTAACATTAGATATTTTATAAATTGAAGGAAAAACTCCTTCTTTTAAGCTGACATTTATTATATATGTTAACGGTTTAGACAAGATGTTCAAATTCTCTTTCATTATATCAACAGTAATATTATCAAATCCAGGTGATGATCCACCTTTCATTGATTTGACAATGGTTTCTATTTCTCTCTCAGATGTCATATTAAATTCCCTTAGTTTTAAAGAGTCAGATGATGTCATTGGTTGAATTGAATCAACATCTACATCATCTGAATTATTATTAATTTTACTAGCAAGAGTATGACCCACAGAACTGAAAAAAACATTGAAAATATTAGCACACTTCTTAGTATCATTTGAAACGTCCAAGACTGTATCTGTTTTGTAATCCATTACTTTAACAATAGGTTGGTGTTTTGTTTTCCTATTCATTGCCATATTTACAGTATCCCATATTTTTTTTACATTTTGTCCGGCTTGACTTATTTTATCTTTATAATAGTCGTTCTTGGTACGTCGGATTAAATTAGTTAAAATGTTTCTATACTTTTTAAAGTTTATCTTTGCCGAAATATCATTAGGGTATCGCATTGTTCTCTTATATAGCACTTCCTTATATCTTATAGATACAATTATTCCGTGGGTGATCCACGGTTTTATTCGTTTATATTTGGATTGACATTTCCTTTTTGTCTCCGTTTGAGAGGTTGCTGCTGAGATATATCTATCAAGAATACTATGAAAAATTAACGCACAATCCTCGGCGTTTTCACACTCATAGACCTGAGACCAGCTTTCAGATAGGAGCGATTGTTTCAGTAACTTATTATCCAGTTTGGAAAAATATATTTTACTAGTTTCCTCCCTATCAGCATGTTTATCAATTATTAAATTGTGAATGAGAATTTTTGTGTGATGATCAGTGATCGAATTCTTCCATATCACACTTGTTATATTATTCAATTTTTCAATCGGAGTATTAACCCAAAAATGGTCAATACATGATGGAGTTTGGTTGTGGAATTCACGTGTATATTTTTTTGAACAAAGTTTAAAGTTATGGTCACTGAGTAGGTCAATATATTCTTTCTTATCAGTTCCTTCGTATTCATCCGCAACATTTATATTAATATCCCCAGCTATCACTACATTCTTACCTCTTAATGGCATAACAACTCTTTCTAAGCCCCTGAGAAATGCACCCATCTCTGATCCGTGGGTTCTATACAATGCAACAACGTAAAATTCATACCTATTAATTTTACAATTTATTTTTAGGCAGTTAACCAGCGGAATGCAAATCTCTTCTACGAGTACATCTTTTAATTATTTATATATAATATTTTGTGTCTTTTGTATAAAATTGTCTCCTTTACACACGAGTGCTTGCACTCTGGTAAAGGGAAAAGTATTTTTTCTTATTGTGCATCTTTTCTATATAGTTTGACTGTTTTATATTTTGTATAAATATGTATTGTGAATTTAATAAAAATAAAAAAAAAACTAATGAAAGGGACAGTAGATGCAGATTGACAGTTACAGAATCATAATTCCGAAAGTATCGCTAAAATCTGCGGGATACCTTTGTTATCGGTTAATTTGTTAGATGTAAAACTATAATTTACTAAAAATTATTGTTAAATACTTTCAACACTTTGTCTGCTTTAGATTTTTAAATTTGTGTGTGTTGATTTAAAAAAAAGGTTTAATTACAACAAAGGTTGCTGACTTTCGAAAACAGGATATTACAGAAAATATTATTCCCAAGATCGGGAATTGTGACCAAGACCTGTAGACCAAGAAGCAATGAGGAAGTTCGCGGCTTAACAAGGCAACCCTAAATCACTAGCGAGATTAGATCTAAAAGATTAGCCTGGATTGGATATCTTGGCAGATCAGGAGACGAAAAAGCCACAAAACGCATCCTGCAAAATAACCCAGTGGGCAAGAGACCACTGGGAAGATCAAGGCAGTTTTCGATGGACAATGTCAAAATCTGAATGTGTGATGATATTTAACAAAAAGAGACGAAAACAACCTCTTGATATTTGAAAGGAAAATCCCGAGAAAGATTTTTGCCACAGTAAATGATAAGATTAAATAATGCCTTGTCCGCTAAATTCTCAGTCCAGAAGGGTGTCCGCAAGGGATGTATACTGTCCCCTGTTCTTTTTAACATATACGGAGAGTATATAATGAGGAAAGCTCTGGATGGTTGGGAGGCCGGATTCAGCATTGGTGGCAAGAAAATCTCCACCTTACGCTTTGCAGACGACACAACTCTATTAGCCACAAACGATACCGATATGAAACAACTTTTGGATCGTGTTGAGAGGGAAAGTTTATCACTCGGTCTGAGCATAAACCAATGCAAAACCAAACTGATGGTGATTAATAGAGCATGTAAACTTCCCCCAAAAAAATCTCTAAACCATCTTGAGATAGTACATGACTTCACATATCTGGGTTCCAACATATGTGACACCGGTGGTTGTGAAGCGGAAGTAAAAAGACGCATCGCCATGGCAAAGGGAGCACTGGGAAAGCTCACAAGAGTATGGAAGGACAGGACCATTACGAAAAACACGAAGGCTAGACTCATCAGGGCTCTAATATTCCCGATGTTCCTGTATGGTGTGGAAACATGGACACTTAGGGAGTCAGAGCGAAAGAGGATCGATGCTTTCGAAATGTGGTGCTGGAGGCGTATGCTGCACATCCCATGGACAGCCAGAAGAACCAATGTGTCAATTCTAGACGAGCTAAGGATTGAGGATCGTCTATCGACGATATGTTACAGATTCATCCTTCAATTCTTTGGACACATTGCCAGAAGGGAACCAGACTGCCTCGAGAAGCTTGTTGTGATGGGCAGCGTGGAGGGACGGAGATCTCGTGGTCGCTCACCGACCAGATGGAGTGATTTGGTTAAGTCCACAATGGGGTCTTCGGTGACTGGTGCTCTGCGTTCAGCCCAAAACAGATTGGCATGGAGGCGGGCCATACGTGTGGCGACAGACTACAGCCGCTATCCTCAGTCATGAGGAAAAGGACGAATGAGAAATGAAAATGGACTTTGTAGAATGCTATATAATCATGAACTACAGGCATTATATGACGAACCCAACATTGGGACATGTCAGCCGGACGAATGATGATCGTATCCCCAAAAAGGTTCTTAATACCAATTCAGAGGGCAAAAGAAGTAGAGGCAGGCCCAGCTAAGATGGACGACACAGAAGACGACATAAGGGCGATCGGAATAGCAAACTGGAGGAGAGCGGTGGAGGACAGGGACAGTTGGAGATGGATTCTGGAGTAGGCCAGGGCCCACACGATTACATGAAAATTCTTCGAAACACAATTGTTCGAATGCGCAATTGTACGAATAACAATTTTTCGAAAATCAGTTATCAGAATGACAATTGTCCGAAAGCAAATTATTCGAACTAACATTTGTTGGAAAACCAATTAACCGAATTTAATATATTTTTGTGTCATTATGTTGCCTCCTTTGACATATTTGTTGCCAGTAAAATATATTCGATGAAGACTATTATTACTTGGGTACGTATGTTTGCACATTTTTAATAACTGATGTTTGACAGCGCGGGATAGTCTAGTTTGTACACCAGTTTATGTTTATCTAGTATTCACACCAATTTAGTTATTTTATTTTAATATTATAGTTACTTTTTTAAATATATAATGCAACTGGCTCACGCCAGTCGCAATTATAACTATAAACAAACCTAACCAACCTATTTTTACCAAAGTTTTGTAGGTTTAGGTTTCAAAAATAGGTGTACATCCTAGGATATCTGACAGCGCGGTGCGTCGCCATGTTGTTTATTCCATAGATTTTTATTAAACATAATATACTATGTATATGTAGTACTCCGTGCAAAAAGTGAGTCATTTGTTTTCGATTCATACAAAATTTGCTAACTACGACATCTAGTATATTATAATAAAAATCTATGGTTTATTCCTCTCACAATACTACCAACATGACGTCATAAAAATTCGAACAATTGTAAATTCTGATAATTGTGTGTTCGGAAAATTGTTTTTCGAAAAAATGTGATTCGAATAATTGCCATTCGTAAAATTGATTTTCGTAAAATTGAGCATTCGAATAATTGTTTTTCGAATAATTTTCCTGTCACCGGCCCACACAGGGCTATAGAGCTAATGATGATGATGATGAATGTGTGATGACTGGGAGTCCGCGGCTGCTGACAGGAAATCCATTGTTCAGGAGGCTAAAGCTCACCGCCGTCGTTTCAAGTCGTACAAAATGTATGGCGGGATGAACCCCACCGCTTCTTTTTTTTAACATGTCTACGTAGGGGACACCAGCTATTAGGATTTGGGTCCATTTTGCTTTTCCGAAGAAGCGCACTACGTAGCGTTGGGAGGGGTTTGCAGTCTAGAAAAGAGTTTATTGATTCGGATTTTAAAAAGACCCGGGTTGTACGAAGGTGGAAACACAGAATTCGGAAGATCTTTCCACAGTCGGGCTGCTGTATTAATAAAGGAGTTCGAGAAGCGACTTGTTCGTATATGTTGAAGGTCCACTGTGAATGGGTGCTGCGATTGAGTAAAGCGAGTGACTCTGTTGCGAGTGGGTGGAGGAGGGACCAAAGATGCAAGTTCTTCTGAGCAATTCCCGTGGTAGTATCTATAAAATAAACTTAAAATACCGACTTTACGTCTGTGTTCTAGTGATTGCAAGCCATCAGTCAGTGATGGATCATCAATCAGACGTATAGCACGCCTTTGGACAGCGTCGAGGGTATTCAGTAGGTATTGGGGGGCGCCACTCCAGAGGTGACTACCATATTCAATAATTGGACGAGCTTCTACTTCAGAACGAGAAGCGAGACCCAACTCGCTAAAAATTATCAGTGATTTTGCCGCCTTAAATGGGTTCAGACATGTTTTTTTTGGGTTTGAAACAATGAATATAAAAAAACTGAGTTTGATTAAAGAACGAAAACAATATATTCACTACCCTACATTAAAACTTTATTTGTTTCGCTGAAGTAAAAATGTATTTTCATACTTGATTTGCCATAGGTACTTAAACGATTGGCTACCACTGAATTTTACGATCGAATAATAAAATCTTTTAATAACTTCGGTTATAAAACGATAATGTTGAATTCATAAAAGTTGACTGTACAGTAATGATTATTTTTACTGAAAGAATGGTTCAAAATTTATTTAGAGTAGGTACAATAACAATATTTATTTTATTTTTATTAATTAAAAACAAACATGCAACCAATTTAGTACATAGGACAAACAGGAAGTTGTACAACAAATAAGCCAAAAATGTTTGGTAAATATCACTGATTAAAACACAAATTAAAGGAAACATCCTCAGTATTATATGTAATAACTTGTGTTGTAGGAGTAGGAATTTGAAAGGAAATGGAGGGTAATGGGAAGCGTGTGTGTGTGCATAGTTGAAATCTTCCATGAGATGAGTTGAAGAGATTAATGTCATGGAAGAAAGAATCTCAATTTCTGAATGTTCTGTATATGAAAGAATGCTGCGCATAATTTGTGCCACAAATGGGTCTGAATGTCTGAATATATTATTTTTTCTAGTTTGTCTTGTCGGTATGTTTAAGGTAATTTTTTCAAGAAGTGCATCTGTGTCAATAACACTGTTAACTATTTTGTGCAGGATAATAATTGCTGTTGATGTGTTGTGTATAAGGCCATGTTTCATTACTTTTTATTGTTATATGCACATGTTTCATCATTTTTCATACTGAAACTCATATTTTTATTTTATTTTATTTTATTTCAATTTACGGTTTAATAACCTTTTACACATTTTTACACAAGTATATATTATATATTAAAAAAATAGAATTTAAATAAGAAAAGACTGGGCTATCACGAGCGGTGATAGCCCAGCGGTAAGGTCGTCGCCTCCCATGCGTGAGGTCGACGGTTCGAATCCGGGCGGGGCACGCACCTCTGAATTTTCAAAAAAAAAACTATGTGCGGATTTATATCACTAGTTATGTGTAGCCATGATCCAATTTGTCTGGTTCCCCTTTCTAAGGGTTAAGAAGGTCAGATGGCAGTCGCTTCAATGTAATAGCCAGACTCGCCAATTCCAGGATCATGGTCAAAGCGTACCCCGATAGAAACGGGATAAAAGCGCTAAGGGGAAAGAAAGAAAATTAAAATAAGAAAAAACAAATAACAAGAAATGAATATAAAAAATGAAAATAATAAATGAATAACAATGTAAAAAATAGATAAAAACATGTAAAAAAATATGTAAAAAAAAAGAAAAACGCAAAATTATGTAAAAAAATAAACTAAAAACATGTGAAAATATGTAAAAAAAATAAACAAAACCATGTAAAAAATATGTAAAAAATAAACAAAAACCGTAAATAAAAAAAATGTAAAAAATAATGAAAAACATGTAAAAAATAAACAAAAAACATGTAAAAACTAAACAAAAATCAAGTAAAAAATATGTCGAATATTTTTATTATTGCATATGCGCAAACATTGGATTTTTTTCCCTGTCGGGAGTCAAAGATATTTTTTAACAGATTTTTAATTATCTCAAAAGAGACGAAGTTGGAATATTTATTGTAGGAGAACCGGGAAAACAAGGCACCTACAGGGCTTACGACCTGTCATCGGCTGGTTTACGTGATCACTTTATGCGCTTGCGCAACGTTCACCAATTATGCCTTTTAATGAGATCCCTATCAATTCAATTTTGAAAGTTCTATATATTGTTATATAATATGGAAACGAACTTGATAAACTAACATTCAGTATAATGAGAAAAAGAGCCAAACTACTTACGGCCTCGTGTTATGATAATTATATCAGTAATATGCAAAAAGAATTCAAAGCAAACCCAAGAACTTTGTGGAAACCGATTAATGATAAACGGCAATGTACAACCACTATACCAAATCAGATGATCCTAGGAAACGAATCAGCTATTAAAGGCGACAATATATGTAAACTTTTCTCCAAATATTTCCAGTCAGTATTTAATCCACTAAGTAATATTTTTTACCCCTGTAATCAAAATACAGCGACATCGCGCATATTAACCAAAGTTTGTTTCTCACTTGAGGACATTATAAATAAACAAGACAGACATAAATAAGGGAGCAGGCCCAGATGGTATATTGCCTATTTTCATATTTAAATGTTTTTCAGGTATAGCCAAACCCCTTACCATAATTTTTAACAAATCGATTTCAAATGGGCACTTCCCCACCAGATGGAAAAATGCAAATGTGACACCGATCTTAAAAAAAGGTGCCAGAGATGATATAGCTAACTATCGACCAATATCTAAGTTAGATTGCTTTAGCAAAATATTTGAATCACTTGTTCATGAGGTTTTATTCAGTCATGTCAAACAAGACATAATATATGAACAACATGGTTTTCATCCTAAGAGATCTGTAACTACAAATCTATTGACATACTCACAATTCATTGCTGAAAATGTGGATAACAGAATCCAAGTTGATAGCATATATACAGACTTTTGCAAAGCATTTGATAAGGTAAATCAACGTCTTCTAATAAGAAAACTGAAAATATATGGCATTAATGGAGAATTACTTAAATGGTTTGAGTCTTATATTTCTGATCGATCGCAAACAGTAACAATAGGAGGGCATAAAGCGCCACCATATAAAACAACATCGGGAATCGCACAAGGATCACTACTTGGACCGCTTCTATTTTTATTATTCATAAACGACATAGCCTCGTCAATTAAATACTCTGAATTTTTGCTTTTTGCCGACGATCTAAAACTGTACCGTAAAATAGAATCTATCACAGACTGTAATCTACTGCAGAAGGACCTTGCCTCCCTATATACTTGGTGTAAACTTAATGACCTTTATTTTAACTACAGCAAGTGCCAATATATTTCCTTCACAAATAATAAATCTAAAATATCTTTCCAGTACAACATAAACAACAATTATTTAGCAAGATGTGATACTGTGAGAGATTTAGGAGTCCTATTCGATTTTAAACTTAAATATGACGCGCATATAGATGAAATAGCCAAAAAAGCTTCTAAACTACAAGGGTTTATATGCAGGCAGACAAAGGACTTTTCGGACCAAACAGTAGCATTGAGTCTATACAAAAGTCTCGTAGTTTCTGTTTTAGAATATAATTCGGTTATTTGGTCACCGAATTATGAAGTGCATAGTCAGAGAATTGAGGGAATTCAAAAAAAGTTCCTCAGGATTCTGGCTTATCGCTCAAAGAAATCAAATCTAGATACATACGAAAAAAAAATGAACTTTTATAAAATAAACTCCCTGAAGGAAAGAAGAAGAATGGTTGGTTTAATTTGCCTATATAATGTCGTCAATGGCAGACTAGATGCCCCCAATATACTGCGTCTATTAAATTTTAACGTAAAAAAAGTGTATACAAGATCTCGGGACTTTTTTATTTTAAATTCATATAAAACTAATATAGGATATTTCTCCCCCCTCCCTAGAATTACTCGCGATTTTAATATTATATCGTTGTCCAGACCTCTTGTAGATATTTTCTCAGAGTTAAATGAATTTAAAAAATGTATTTTCTTGCCTTTATTTGTGGAGCTTGTGCAATCTGTGCCCACATAGTATGCAATGCGGGATAGTTAATGTGTGCGAATTTTTTTTGGTTGTTTCTTTCCTACCTACTTCGATTATATTTTTGTAAACAAGCGAATGACTCTTGTATGCTTTAATTTATTTTGATTTTATACCTACTACCTTGTATGCTTTTGGATTGTTTTAATTTTTATACTTTGAAATTTGAAATGTTATACAAATTTGATGTAATTATTTTTTATGATTAATCGTGTAAAATAATTGTAGGTTTAATCCTGTATATTTTACCTAAATAAATAAAATAAAAATAAAATATTGAAATTCTTTTCGCTTGAAAATAAGGAATTTTTACTACAGCCATCTATGGGTGAAATTATGAACAACAATCTTATTATTTTTATTTATTTTGTTGGAACGCCATCTATTGAGAGAATTGGTTTTTTGTAAATAATGAAAGCTACAATTCTTATATCTGAGGTGACAATGCATTTTTCGCATAGAAGTCACCCCTGAATTGCGCTAGACTTATAAGGTCATTTTTGTCTTATTTACCTACTTGTACCAATGTGTAAGTAATCGAATATTTTTATTATTGAAAAAATATGTGAAAAACATGATTTATAAAAAAAAATATTATGATTTATACCACACGTGTCTCAATGTATGAATAATATGTGGTTAAATTATATTGAATAAGTATAAATTAAATGAAAGGGGCACAATTAAAAAGGTTAAGTTGCGCACAACCAAATTAATTAATTTTAAAGATATTAGAGCGGTTGTTTAACTTGGTATAGGTTTGGTGTATTTTTTTCTTCTTTGTATTACTTTTTCTTTCATATGTTTTTGTGATGTATTTTCTCATACATTTGTAGGTACTCATGAGTGTGTGTTTATGGAATTCACCATTCACCATTGACAATACATAAAATTGCTATAGGTACTTTCTTGTATACCGTCGTCAATGTCTATAAGTGTCCCTAATACAGTAAACTTAAAAAAATATTTCTTTCTAATCTAGTTATAGTACACTGCAAGAGTGTTGCTATGTAAAATATACGAATAAATTATCACAATTTATCGAAAATCAAGCTTTGGGTACTACCAATTCATTTGGCACTCACAAAATCGATCTTTTATTTCTGTTATTTGTTACATTGGAAATATAGACTTTGGTTGTTGTCGTTTCGAGTGATCGAATTTAATTTATTACATTACTTTTGCGATTTCTCTCCAAATGAAATTTATATGGCTGATCTGATTAACGGAAAAAGTCCACATTAGATAAATAAACAAATATAAAAAAACATTTATTATATTATATTTTGCTTTGTAGGGGCGATATTTTGATGACTCCGGCCCCGAAAGGCGACAGGCAGGGTCGAGCTTGGTTCAAAGAGTGGTAAACTAGTGTCGTATGATAAATATTTACATTTTATGCCATAAATGGAGATTTCGGTTTGATACAAGCGTTTGTCAATGTCATGCAGGTTTCATTTTTCATCGGAGCATGGTCTTCCTCTGAGATCGGGTAATAACGGTCTTCTTGTGATTCCCTCCCACCGATCGGACTTCTACCAATAGTGCCAGGCTCTGGAATCAACTTCCCGTTGATACTCGAACCATACCATCATTTTTCTCTTTTAAACTGTGGGTGAAACTCTGATGTCTCTCTTCCCTCCCTGCCTCATTTTCCTCCTTACCACTATCTCCGTCCCTTCCTTTTTTCCCCCTCCCATCCCCCCTAAATGTATATGTGTGTATGTATGATTGTGTGTGTGTATATGTATATATATATATATATATATATATATATATATATATATATATATATATATATATATATATATATATATATATATATATATATATATATATATATATATATATATATATATATATATATATATATATATATATATATATATATATATATATATATATATATATATATATATATATATATATATATATATATATATATATATATATATATATATATATATATATATATATATATATATATATATATATATATATATATATATATATATATATATATATATATATATATATATATATATATATATATATATATATGTTCTTATATATTTTTATATTATTTTTATTCTCTAAGGTTGACTGGAAGATGTTAATTTCATTAACAAGTCCACCTTTTGGCTCTTGTTTGTTTGTACTTATTTTGCTATGTTATTTTAGCCAATAAAGTATTATTATTATTATTATATTTTCTCCTTTGTGTGCGACCCCTATTAATTAATGCAATAACGAAATAATTAATTATGCCATCTATGTGAAAAATTGCAATAATTTATTTTTGACGATAGGCAAATTTATAAACGTAAACTACTATCAATAGCACCAACTTGGTAATAGAGCGTGATAAACGAAAAAGTTTACTTATAAAATGAGACTATCTTTATTACACCTTTATTTCATAGACGTAAAGTAAGGACATGTCGAGAGGTTGTTTTACGCTTGACTAATACGTCATACCAAATATTTCAAAATGGCGGATCTTACACATATGATCCGACGCATATTTGAGATTGACAAAAAAATTTAATCCTTATAACGTTTTTCATTGTTATTCTTCATCGCAATCGTGTTTAAATTGACTCAACACGGCACAACGCGGTATTTGTTTTCATTTTTAAATGTCAATGTCAGTTATCCAAAGATTACGAAGCTAATAGGGCCATACGAAAAAAATAAATGACGGTGTTCGTACACAATTTGGTGAACTAGTTGCATCTTAGTATACCTACGTTTGTAAGTAAAAAAAAAATAATACCGACATGAGGCAGAAGAGGCAATTTTAAATCGGTGAAGGTAACTTTTAAAATTTTCGTGTCTCGTGAAAAACTGGAAAGTCCAAAAGTCAGGAACAACCTAGGAAGATTTAAGTCGATTCCTCACGTCAGGAAAAAAATAGAAAGGTTATTCTTCCAACTGAGCAGGCCGTACAGCGGGACTGCCAGATATTCTGTAAATTATCGCAAATATTTCTTTCATGAACACTGCGTGACACTCGGCCTTCTGGAGGGAAAAGAAGAACATCTCCAATCACAGAAAAACGGCCCCGCATTTGATTGAAAATAGCACCTCTAATACGCTGCATTTCCAGATCTAGGGGAGTCATGCCTGTCAATATTGGCCTTGCTTCGGTGGAACTCGTTCCATACGCTTTGGATAAAGCAATAATAGTGAATCTTTGGTCTGAGAGCAAAATTCTTCATATGTGTTAAAGCTCACAAGCGTGAGACCAGCAGCTGCTGCATAGCAAGCAATGTCGAGATAAACTGCCTCATAGAAAAGACAAGAGACTCGAAACTTTAAACCCCAGTTTGCCTTGGCGATGTGTGAGATATTTAAAAAAGCAGACGTAACTTTGTCGATACACAATCGAGCATGGTTTTTAAAACTTGGCCTTTTCTCCAGAATAACTCCTAAGCATGTGACCTGTACCCGAAAAAGAGTGCAAAAAGATCCCGAGCGTATCTGCTTTACAAAAAACGCATTGAAACTAGAATGAGCGCGTTCAATTTTTTTGCGTTGAAAAACCCGTCGAAAACCTCGACCGTCTAAAGCGCACCCTAGACAAACTAGTAGGTAAATTAGAAATGCCAGCATTGGAGAATTCTCAGAACGGCCTACAAGTTCTAGGAAGTTTTGCCCCTACATATGGATATTGAAATAATGCGCAACTTGGAATGATTGTACAATACATAAGTACATATCTACATATAATGGATTCCTACATACGTGAATTTCTTACCTATTTCCAAACATTACGAACGCCAAGAGTTTTTTGTATTGATCCGAGGGTTTGGAAGAATTCCAGCAAAATTATTTATAGGTGAATAAAGAGAAAAATAGGATGAATGAAATAGAAATTATACTAAGTATGCAGTGATAGAAATAACGAGTGGGTTATGGCCAACACTAAACTCCTCACTATATCCTATTTAAAATATGTAAAAACTTTAATGACCATAATATTGACATTTTATTGCATCTGAATCTATATTCTAAAGTTAAATTGTAAAAAAGATCACTAATACAACCTCTTAGGACCTGAATATGGCTGGTGCACTGTTGAGGAAGTGATGTCGTTCTTGTGTATTCCAAACTATACTTTCTACTTAATAATATGCTTTTTCAATAAATATTGATTACTTTTATCACTACCTTATTCTCTTAACATGTAATTTCTCTATGGGAAATATTGTGACTGCACATATAAATCAACTTTATTTTTTACAAAACAAAAATGTGTATGTGTGATGTGTAATGTTTTTTCACTTAATAAATAAATAAAAAAAATACGAAAACGTCTTAATTAACGGGCGACCGTGGATAAAAGGATTTTATCAGTGCGATGTGACGTAATGAGTCCCGTATAAATTCTGTCAAACTTTTGAAATTTCTCATATACTTAAATTCAGACGGATAAATTTAGACGAATCAGAATAGGACACAATAAGTCACTCCACAAAGTTTTTAATTTTGTATAGAAAAATTTCAGCATTAACCTACATGAAATTATTTATGAAGGGGGGGACTGCTGCCAACGCACCTATTTTTCAATTTGATATACCATCATTATTTCTTATCCAATCGTTTTGAGAAAAATAATTTACATAGTTTGGGTATTAATAAATAAAAATATATCTTAATTTTTTGATCATTTTCTGTATAAATTCTTGTAAAAAAAATGACATACCCCGATTTTCAACGTTTATCTTATATTTTTAATAAAATATAAGGCGTAGTTCAACATATTTTTTTTAATTAAAGAAGACAAAAATATCTAGAAAAATATTATGTGACGTTGCATTAATGCTTCAGGTTTAGTAAATAAACCTAAAAAAACATTTATTTTCCATTCAGCGCCATTGCGAAATAAAAGTTTTTTTGGTTTATTAACGTAACCTGATGCATTAATGCAACGTTACATCGTATTTTTCCAGATATTTTGATCTTCTTTAATTTATAAAAAAATATAATGCTATATACCTTATAGTTTTTTAGAAATTTAAGTTAAATGTCAAAAATCGGGGTATGCTTATTATTTTCCTACAAGAATATATACAGAACGTAATTAAAAAGTTAAGGTATATTTTTCTTTATTAATATCCAAACTTACTAGGTTATTTTTTTCAAAATGTTTCCTTTTGTAGTAATGACGCAAATTCAAATTGAAAAAATTGGTACGTTGGCAGCAGTCACCATCTCAACAGTTCTTCAATGCCAATTTATGAAAATCATGTGCCTTTTTAACAATTTGAAAGTAAAAATATGAAATTTTAAGTTTCCTGAGCTCGTTGTTACTTTGAAATATTTGGCAGTAAAAGAAATTGAGAAGCACCAATCAGATATCTTTCAAAATCGAATGGGGTCTAAGCGAGTATTCCAACGGTCGATTCGTTCATGAGAATTCAATTCTCTGAATGAATCGACATTATTAAGCCAAGATGCGTGTACGAAGGAACATTTTGTATGGCGTAGTGGACTTTTTGCATGCTAATAACGCCAACTAGAGGCCTCGCAGCATATATGTTTCCATACATGGATTTACTCAGAATTCGGAGTAGAACATTTTATGTGAGTTTGTGTGTGTATGTGTGTGTGTGTGTGTGTGTGTGTGTGTGTGTGTCTGTGTGTCTGTGTGTCCGTCCGTCCCTTATAACTTTTGATCCGCTCAGTTTACAGACCCCAAAATTTCAGAATATATGAACAATTATAGGCCTACAAAACTTTTATACTCAGAACTGTGAATTTCGTTTCCGTCAGATGTTATCAACTCTTGAAATTTTGGTTTATTTTTCCATATATCTCATAAACTATAAACGATAGAACGCTGAAAATTGGTATAAACATAGACAAATACAAAATCCCAAGTTCGTTTTTTCAAAATAAATTCCAGGGTTTCTCAAACATTTTTTATTAAGAAAAATATTTTATTTATTGTAAATTTATGAGTATAACTGCCTATATTTCCAATTTTTTTAAAAATATCGAAAAAAGCCGAAACACCCCAACTAGATAATTTTATTTTCTATAAAAATATTAATAATGTAGAAGTAAATCTCAAATTTCTTTTAACAATTTTTATAAAAATTGAATTTAGTGACGACAATGCTTCATACAATGTGTATGGCAGTCGCCTATATGTACACAATATGTAAGAAGACTTAATAGTTTTTTACTTAAATCTCCAAACATACATACAGAACCATCATGCTATTCTGGGTAGAAAAAAGACTCACCTCCATACTGTCCTATCTTGGCATACATACCTACATGTGTTGTATAGAAAATAAAAAATCCTAAAATATTTAATAAATTGGATTTATGGGTTTTTAGTTTAGTACTTATTCTTCAACTATATACATTCCTACTACCGCTTTCGACAGTTGGATCTCACGTGTTACATGCAACTAGTAATATTCAATTCTATAATAAAATATGATACCTACTTATTCGGCACTACCTATAAGATTAAACCCAAAGAAAACTTCTAGCATATTTTAGAGTTAGATATTAATAATATGTATATATTTGTATCGTTATCAAAGGACATTAACGCTAAGTGTCGGGCTGTAAGTATAGTTTGCGGTAGGCCGCCATTTTGATCTCTCGAGACACCGAACAAGATGGCGGACAAGTCCATTACACGAGAACTCGTATTACCTACCTACAATGTAATTGTGTTATTGTTATTGTCGCAAAACGTTAACGGTTTGTTGAATTTTGAATGGCAATATTATTCCTTACCAGATGTAGGTATGTAGGTACATAGATTGCGAGAATCGAATAACACAATTATGAAATATAGGTAAGGGTTAGAATGAATAATATCTTCTAGTTGACCCTACAAATGTATGACACGATTAAATTAATGTAGGTATATTATTAAATTATTAGCGTCCTGCTATATTATAACAAAAAAAATGTTTTTTATATCTCAGTTATTCGAGGCACCAGCTTGGAATAGTGCTTCCAATCTTTTCAATTACTATCGTTTCGGGCGTCCCGTAGGAGCCGGGTGATAGAAAATTCAACAGGCGAAAATAACATCTAACATAGTTCAGCGATGAGGTTTCCAACCCATTCTGAATGTAGCGCCTATTAAATAGTTGAAACGAGACTGGTGTTCTGGGATAGACGCACGTGTCGTGCTTCCTTTTATGCAATAATGCTCACTCGCACACCTGTCGCTGGTTACACCATACTGCGGAATATGCCGTAATGGTATTAATGAATGAGCTTAGTAATGGGGTGACTAAAAATCTTGAAAAAAATTAAGTAATTTTGCCATAATTTAAACTGAATGAATGAACGAATGAATGAATGAATGTATGAATGAATGAATGAATGAATGAATGCATGAATGAATGCATGTATGAATGAATGAATGAATGAATGAATGAATGAATGAATGAATGAATGAATGAATGAATGAATGAATGAATGAATGAATGAATGAATGAATGAATGAATGAATGAATGAATGAATGAATGAATGAATGAATGAATGGATAGTTTCATTAATTAAGAGATATTTAAGATTTTTATTTAAATTAATTTCTCACGCTAATATTGCTGCTTCTACTGGGCTGGACGCAGGTTAGTTGGAAGTAATTGCCAAATGGCAAAAACTCGCTACTTGCACAGGGTGCAAAGAAGTGTTTATTCATTTAAGGATTTTTTTCTCTTTGTACAATGACAATATACACTTTGCCAATATTACTATATATTTTAACGGTTAAGTTTTCTTCAATTAAAATAAAAAATATGATTATTCAAAACCATTGCAATTTGTACGTTTGCAACACCCTTATTTAAAACAGGAATAACTGATAAACTCACCTTGATCCCTGGATTAGGACGTGTCACTAATCTCAGTTCAGAGAGACAGCTGTTCAAAAGAGGTTTATCCCAGTCTGTATTACAAGCAGGTAGGTAACTACACGACATCATGATTGTTTTTGTTTAAAAGCAGACGCTTAATTCTGCGGTGTGGACACATGTGATGGGTATCTTGATCCCGGATTAGTCAGGAAGCCCCAATTCGACTTCTGAGTAATTTGATTTTCATCGTTGGATCAAATTTATTGGTCGACGAAATAGTTGGATTTGAATTTTGTCCAGCAACAAATAAATTCCCAATATCATATACCAAAAACTATTTAAATATATGATAAACAGCTACTGACATCAAAAATAGCTAAAGATAATAAGTATCGAAAAAAAAATTGTGACCACCGAACTGACAACCAGCGTTTTTAGCCAAATCTTTGTTATCAGTAACAAAAGTTAATCTAAACAAATTGTTTTGTAGTCTATATAGTTCGGTTAATTTTAACAGAACTTTTTTTTCAGTGTACTCAACTGTGTAAAATAACAGTCCCTGGACAGGCTTTTGCTTAGTGGGGCGTTATTAGTCAGTTTATATTTGTTTTGTGTATTTATAATAATAATAAATGAATAAATAATATGCTTCAAATTCAAATTCTATCTAGAATGACAAGACAGCGCCAACTTTTTTTTCATAAATACACCAAGAACTAATGCAGGATTTTGAATAACGCTTTACAGAATATGCAAAAAATGACCAATTTAATAACAATGCTGATACTGAATTTATATTCAAAAGGGAAATATAAAAAAAGATCACATATACCTATGTACAGCCTTTTAGGACCTGGGTTTGGCTGGAATGCATTGTTGAGGAAATGGTGTTATTAAGACGATTTTTAAAACGTCATTCATGTTGATTCAAAATAATACTTTGTACTAAAAAATATGTTTTTTCAACATTCATAGATTTTTATCTCTATCTTAATCTCTCAGCACGTAACTTTTTCTTTGTAAATTCTACGTGAGAAATATCTCAATGTATATTTGTGATGTATAACTGTTTATTTTCTTTAGCCACATATTCCCTGGTGATAAATAAGCCCTTCTACAACTCATTTAAAAATAAAAAGCAAAGACGGGGAGGGGTGTAAAAAACATCGGGGTTCGGGATTCGCAAGATGGTTATAACTTTGGTGTGATGATCGCCAACCTTCGTTAGTAGCGGCACAAGAAGACTAAAAAATAAATATTCAGTTTTAAGTTTTACTTTTGACAATCGGTTTTCTATCAACTTCGGAATGTGACAAAAGTAACTAGGTATATTGGTTTACCTACTTATAACGATACCCAGAACCGCAGAGTATACAACCTGAGGACCAGAAGAGCCGTCAACAATAGCCAATAAAAGCAGTACGTTGGGACAATGTCAGGAAGAATACAAATGTTGATAGTACAGAGAAGCAAGCTGTGTATGAGAAATTAGTTTCAATCAACTTCATTTCTGCTGGTAATCAAATCCTATAATGTACATTAATGTAATGTATATTTAAAGAGTTGGCCACATTTATTTCCGCTACACCAAGAATTCAATTTATATTGTTAGAACTGACAAAAAAAACTAGCAAACAAATTCTCGAAACCAGTTTTAATCTCGTAGAACCTTAATCTTTTCTAATTTTCCCGGCACCTATGGATTAACAATCTTATAGATGAAAGAATCAATCGCCTAAATTTGAAGTTCAAAACTTAAATTGTTTCCAGCGTTCCGGCACTGCGTCTTCTTATCCTCTGTTACCTACCCCACAATATTTCCATGTCAAGTATTCATCTTTCCTTTTCTACACTTAATGTGGTCCTTCACTTACAACATTTCCTAAGATATCTTTCGTAATACGAGCCACAATCATGTCTTATTTTCAACCCAGCAATTGTGAATTTCTACAATCTAAAGGCTGGAAATCTCAGTCGCTTAAATTAAACGTTAAAAATAAAAGATCAAAAGGGTCGCAGTGCGGGGGACTAACGAAAGTCCCACCGCTAAGAATATGTAATAATAAAATCATAATTTCGTAACCCTGATGGCTGAGAAAACTGATGTCACGTAAATGTTTATTGTCAAGGTAAAGACTACCTAAAATGCATTGTGAATGGAAACTTTGGCTTCTGTTTAAAAGAATGTTACGACAGGCGCGGATACTGACCAATATTTTGTTAAATGTAAAATTTAATTTATCATTGCTTTTTTATTTTTAGTAGAGGTCTAGGTCTAGGTGGTGTAGGCTCGGTTTAAATCTCAAAAACGAGTACCTACTATGGGAGGAGGGAGGCCTTCGCCAATGGCTTGCCCGTATGTGATCCAAATTGGATTGGCTGGCGCCCTCGACAGTTTATTATAATCATCTCCTTTCTTTTTTTGTATTGGTTAGAGTTTTTATTGTTGATAGATGTAAGAAACTAATCTTTGCCAGATGTGACAACATATGTATAACACTTAGTTTGATAAATTAATTCTGTAGTATTCCTAACAAAATGAGAATAATAAAAGTTGTTTTTTGACATACCCCAAAAACAATAAAATGAGTTTTGAATTTGTTTATAAAAGCAGTCTCCGTAAATTTACATAGTAGCGAAGTATTTAAAATGTTAGCAACACTGTAGAACTAGATTGGCCAGATTGTCAACTATGCAAGCTTACCAACACAAAAACACGAGTTATTAAAGTGAACGCATTAGAGACTCTTTGGAGCAGTAGTGTGAAATATGATTGGTAATATTCCTTGTATTGTGCAAAGAGCAGCATTTTCGGGGATGACCAGAACCATGTCCAGTATCTTTTCCAAATGGAGTGAAGTCTGCAATTACAAAATTCCTCTTATACGTATGTTACTATCATTCAGTAATGGTATTCATTCATTTCACTCTGTTTCCCGCTTTTCTTTTAATATTCTCAAATTATTTCTATTGCTCCGGCACTGCATCTTTTTATCCTCTTTTACCTACAACACATTATTTCCTTGTCAAGTATTCATCAGCATCCCTTTTCTTCGCTCGATGTGGTCCTCTACACCACGGCTGGCAGAGTGCTCCACGAGTGGCAATTACTTCCAGTTTGCACAAGTCCTCCAATTTTCCCTTTATCGCGGCCAATTATAAACATGTTACCACATCTTCAGACAGCCCAGCGTCGTATTCCACAGAACTGTTCTGTACTCATCTAACTACCCTAAATGAAAAGGCCAAAAAAGGACAAGGCACATTCTTCTTCGTTCAAACATTTGGCAAACTTTCGTTTTCAAATTCTCGTCGTGAACTTGTTCCGTATGAACAAATAACACAACCGCCCATATGAATTTATACCTACATACATACCATCACGCCATGTCCCTAACTATCCTAGCAAGCATCCATTCATTCATCTGTTTTCAAGATTCTTATTTTTCCCTCTCTCAGAATGCTGTTCTCTCTTTTTTAATCCTTTTTTCGGACGGCGCCGACATTCCATTCCTGTCCGCATTGTATATTTTCTTCATCAGGCGTTCCACATTTATTCTTCCCTTTTGACCAAACCGTCTTTATGTATTCACTGTCATTCTATTGAGGACACCTTTTTCATTGCCATGTCGAATTAATACATTCAATTTTAGCAATTCCCGGTTTTTTTAAGAAACGTCACACTTCTAGTTATTGATGGCAAGCTTGTTATTGGTTCTCAATTATATGTTAAAATTGTTTTAAAAAAATGTAAATGAGCTGTTGGCTTCCCAAATAAATAAATAAATGAAAAAATAATTCTTTGGGTAAATTCTTGTGCCTGGTAAAAGATCCAGGGGTAGACCAAAGCAAATGGAAAGAAGTGGTAAAACATCATATGCTAAGGTGTTTTCCGTAAGATGCAGAAAGCAGACTCTACCATCATGTGGGACAGTCGCTGAGGAAAAAAAAAGTAAGTACTTATACATTCTGAAACGTTCCCTTAACATACCTGCTTGTACTAAGTATAGGGTGAACGAAATTAGATTAAGCGGATCAAAAGTTATAAGGGGGACGGACACACACACAAACACAATTAATGTTCTATTTCGAATTTTGATTTAATCCAACTACATAACAATTATGCTGCGAAGCCTCTAAGTTGGTGTTCTTTTTACCTTCAAGAACAGAAATATTTAGTAAAATAAATTCTCTTGAACAAATCAACAGTTGGATTATTTTTTCATAATGTTAAAAACAAACAATTTATGTTCACGTAAACACATACGATTATGCTAACATAAACACATACGATTATGCTAACATAAACACATACTATTATGTTCACATAAACACATACCTACTATTATGTTCACATAAACACATACTACTATGTTCACATAAACACATACTGTTATGTTCAAAGACGTTCTTTTGTTTATTTTTTTATCAAATCTGTGTACAAAAAAGGGTACAATTGAAATTTTTTTGCCATAATGATATATATTTCTTTCTTTTGAGTTTGATGAAAAGGATTTGTTATAAAATGGATTGTTATGCTGTGTTTTATTATCCACGTTGATGAAAGTAAGTAGGTAGGTACTTCTGTGTATGTATATGCTTTTTTTTGTTTACATTTAAATTAAAGACAATCCCCAAATTTTCGCGTTTCCATTTAAATTGACATTAAAAGACTAAATTTCCTCAAGCGTGATAGCCTTAATGTTTTAAACAAGCACAGAAAGTAGCAATCAAAGCATTTAATGTTGCCAGTGTTTTTTTTTATGACCCTTGAATATTTTTTTTCGTTTAGCGTAATTGTCTACAAGCGCCCCCAACAATAATATATTATTGAAAGAAATCTCGATACAACGTAATTTCACAGACGGAAATTTGATATTTTTTTTTTAAACATCCATTATCTCCGCTCTAAAAGAGATAGATATATTTATGTTGAGAGGCTGTAAAGATAATTAACTTTTATTCAGAAACACTACGAGCTACGTAGCACTTAACACAAAAAACACTTCACAAATCTTTAATTTATAAATTCCTCTGATTCTTATTTATTTTATTTTATTTTACAAAGCACAGTGTATGCATACAATTATTAAAAGAAAATAAGCAAAATTACAAATAAGACATGTACCTACCTCTAACGTATCTACTATTTTGGGTATACCAATCGAAATATTAAATTATGACTTTCTTTTAAAATCAATGCATCTGTTAAAACTTTCAGATAGGCGTAAACTCACCGATTTGTTTTTGTTGTTTAAAATTATTATGCATAGCGTAGACAGCCCTGACATACTGATGCGCATCGACTTTCATGTACCGCGTGTGGGTACTCGCGATACAAACAAATTTTATTGTGACAATTCCCGCACACTAGCGCATCACAATTCTGTATTTAACAGAATTCAGAGGTTAAGTAATGAATATGCTAATGATATGGATCTGTTTATGGGCAATTTAAATAACCACAGGAATACTCTACGTGTTAAATTCCACTGATCTTGTTTAATTTTTGTTATTCATTTATTACCAACTTTACCTATTATGTTTATTTGTTCATTTATACCTATTTTGAAAAGAGTGAAAGCAGAACAGCGTGTAAAATAAGAGTAGAGAACGAATGGCTCGAGCAAGTCGACGAATATGTGTACTTGGGAAGCATATTTCAACGGAATGGACGACTCGATAAAGAGATCGAAAGAAGAGTTATGGCAGGAAACAGAGTGAATGGAGCACTAAGACCAATTATGAATGATCGCAACATATCAAAGGATGCCAAAGTTGCCATTCATAACGCCGTCGTAGTGCCAACCTTGACGTATGCAAGTGAAACCTGGACATGGCAGAAGACGCATGAAAGTAGAATAAATGCAGTTGAAATGAGATCGTCAAGAAGGATTTGTAATAGAACGATGTATGACCGGGTAAGAAATGAGGACATAAGGAAAGAATGTAAGATGAAGAAAGATGTCATTACTAGAATGAAAGTGAACACATTGAGATGGTTTGGTCACATGGGGAGAATGAATGAGGAGCGCCTGACGAAGAAAATATACAGAGCGGAAAGGAATGGAATGAGAGGTCGGGGACGCCCAAGAAAGGGATGGCACGACTATGTGAACGAAATTTTGAAAGACGGAAATGTTAGAAGTGTGAGCAATAGACGAGCATGTATGAGACGATGCATGAATGTGGACGAAGCGAGGGATGCGTGCCAGGATAGAAAAATGTGGCGTTCGGTTCTCTCTGCCTACCCCGCAAGGGACATGGCGTGATGGTATGTATGTATGTATGTACCTACTTTATATGTTATTTTTTTAGTTTTTCTTTGTATGTCTTCTTGATTTTCATTGTTTATTGAATGGATATGTTTTTTTTTATGTATTTTTCACACATTATGTACTATATTTTGTATATTTGAAATCTTTCAATGTAAATGGCAAATGCCGTTAATAAAATAAATAAATAAATAAATACCTAATATCAAAAGACAATAAAAAAGTGTGAATTAGTGTGCAGGGTGCACGCCTTGTCTAGGGAGCAAGGTGTCCTGTAATATACAGGTAATCAAAAATACAATAAGCAAATAACATCTCACATACTTAAATCAGCACATCCGCACACCTGTCACCTTCTCCGAGACATTGTAGTTATTGGACCAGGGTTCATTTGCAAGTAGCGCGTGTCGCACTTCCTTTTATATAGTACTGCACACCCGCTCACTTGCCGCTGGTAACCACACATTGTCGGGTTGGTCGTGATAGTATTAATGAATGGATGATTAATAGGATAGTTAATTAATTCAGATGGGTGGTGGGAGAGCGATTATCGCGCTAGGTTAGTAATCCAGTGGTCGCGAGTTCGAATCCTGCCACGACCGATTTCGTTCACCTATATTTTATTTTATTTTATTTTATTTGGGACACATACAGACATTGACAATCGCATGCAAGAAAGTATATCATAATAATTTTACATAATGTCAATATCCAATTGGAAGTGAACACAACATGCGAAGTTCATAAATTATTTACACAAACATATTAAAATATCCAAGATAAAAGCAGTAATAAAGAAACTTTACAAATAAGACATAATTATACAAAACCTATAAAAGCATAAAGAAGCAACAATAAAAAGTACAAAGTAAATATAGAGAAGCATATATAAAACAATGTAATGTAATGAAAATTGTGCATATACCTAACAAAAAAAGGGATGAAAACATCAAAAGAAATTCTCCTCTCTACTCAGAATCATTAGCATTCTTTTTTTAAATACCTCTCTTGTGTTGCAGAAGATATCAACTATGTTGGAGTTGCTATGACTATTGTAAATACGGCACATGCGATACAATGGATTATAAAATGATATGTTAGATATACAGAACCCTATGTATGTGAAAAATATTTGGGTTTCTTAGTGATTTAATATTGACGTTATATTTTAAGTCATTGACCAGCTGTGTGTCCATCACATTATTTATTATATTAAATAAACATGCCACGTCCGCCAATTTTCGTCGAGTACTCAGCTTAGAAATATTAAAAAAAAAAACAATCTCTGATTATAAGTTAACATGTAACGACCTATACCGGCTCTATAAGACAGAATTTTTACAAACTTCCTTTGGACAGATTCTAACATTTTAGTGTATACATTATAATGTGGACACCATACAGGTGACCCGTATTCCAGAACACTTCTTACTAATGATTGATAAAGATATTTTAAGCTTTGAGTATTTGTGAAGTTTATAGTGAGTCGAGTTATGAACCCTAGCATCTTCAGTGATTTTTGAACAGTATTTTCGATGTGTGGGCGAAAATTGAGTTGGGAGTCAAAAGTCACTCCAAGATCTTTAATGACATTTACACGTTTGAGAGGTTTATCAGAGATTGAATATACATTTTCAATTTTCTTATGATTTCTAGTAAATGTGATTACGAGACATTTATCGATGTGTAGCTCCATTTTGTTTTTAATGCACCACAAATTTAAAGTGTCAAGGTCTTTTTGTAATGTTAGACAGTCAGACATGCATTTAATGACATGAAAAATTTTCAGATCATCTGCATACAACAAAAATCTACATTTTAAAAGATGAGAAAGATCGTTAATGAAGATGTTGAATAAAAGTGGTCCCAAGTGGGATCCTTGAGGTACCCCGGAGGTCACGGATACAGGAAGGGACTTGAAACCGTTTATTATTACGAGTTGACTTCTATTTGATATATATGATTCTAACCAGCGTAACAAATTCCCATGTATTCCAATGCTCTGAAGTTTAATAGCACAAGCATTTATGCTTATTTTAGGGAACGTAGGAAGATGTATATGTACATGTGTAACAAGGACATATTCATTTTTTAATTAAAAAAATAAAAAATAGACGTCATGGTAGGACTGGTCAAGAGGTTGTTTTACGCTTGACTAACACATCATACCAAATATTTCAAAATGGCGGATCTTACACATAGGTATAGCTAATCCGACGCATATTTGAGATTGACAAAAAATTCAATCCTTATAACGTTTTTCCTTATTATTCTTCATCGCAATCGCCAATATACTCGCCATATGACAATATACTCGCCACTTGCGTAGGGTGCAAGGAAGTGTTTTATTTGTTATTTTTAACATTTTTTCGATGAATTTGAAATTTATGTGTTACTAAGTATTTAGAAGATTTCGATTATTTATTTATAATCTCATATAATGAAAATCAACATGCTTTTTAAATACTTTTTCTCTGATGTATTTTTTTTGTTGTGGTTTCTTTAATAGGGTGTTGGTATAGAGGCGAGTTAATTGAATTACTTGTTAAAACCCTGAGGATATTTCACAGCACGAGGAGATGTCCACAACTTTTGCCATTTCACACCACCGTGCACCGCATTGAAGCAAGTAGGGTACATAAAAGGAAAGTTGGGCCGGAGCGATCCTAGGGCGTGGGCGGTTCGGTGCACAGTGGTGGATAGTTAACATAAATTAAGACGAAAGTTTTCCGTGCACTTCAGTTGCCGACACGTGTGCGATAAAGTTATTCGTTATTTTATGGACGAGCCGTGGCCATCTTAATTACATGCATCTATTTCCGGTTCATTAAAATGTTAACTAGGTTATAATGGAACATTTGTAAATGAAAGTAAATAATGTCTCTAAGTTTCATTTTACTTTTATTTAAAAGCATCCAAAACACTTAGACACATTCTGAAAACTTAAAATCCAAAACCAATCTTATGTCTTTACTGGGAATCAGTCTCAGCAGCCATATACCTATCTAACCAACTGAACAAGGACAGTGGAGTTTATTCTAATCACTTTGAATTGAAGATACAATTATTATTCGTGTTATCTTAGATTTTTTCAAAATGGCAGTTATCAGCTTCAATGAGCAGGACGGAAGATTTACAGACAGATCCAGACTAAAAACATAATTAAAAACTGTGTTTCCACCGGGAATCGAATCCGGGACTCATGGTTCAAGAGTCAGATATTTAACCATCTTCTTCTTCTTCTTCGTTTCCTCAATGCTGAGGGTCGTGATCTATGGGGCCGCAATGGACAGAACTAGTCGCCTCCAGTCCTCTCTGCCCTCCACAGCTCGCACCGCCGAATAAAGGTCGTTCCCAGTCATCTCCTTAATTTGGTCACACCATCGCGCAGGAGATCTGCCTCGAATTGAACACGTATAGCGTCGCTAAAGCGTGTGCATTTAGAGGATACGTAGCGCCTCGAATTCAACACGAGTTTTTAAGTGCATTAGCGCTACAAACCAGTGCCTAATTCGAGGCAGTACTTGCCTCCTAATCAAGACGGAAACGTAAATACGCGGTCTGGCGACTTAACATACAATCATCATTTGCACATTGGACTTTCTACAACATGAATTTTATATAAATGAGAAGTGGATATTTCTTGTTTGATTTCTTCAGTCAGCGCCAAGAGCACGCCGTGTGAACTTATGCTTCGGACTCTCATCAAACTTTATCAAACAAATCATTTTAAATCCGTATCATCGCCATCCAACTTATAAGTAAAGTGTTTATGAATATTGTGTGATGTGACCATCATGCGGCATTGGGATAAAATTAGCTCTGAACCATACCAGGAAAGGTAGGCAAATATTCCGTCTTTTCCTTTCTCCTGTTACTGGGTAAAACCAGTGGCACACAAACCAGTGTTGTTTTGCTATAGTGTTTTGATCAGATATCCTTCAAAATCTTATGAGGTCTAAACGTGTGTTAGATACATACATAAAAAAAGACGCGAATGAGTACTTAAGTCTATAATCGATAAAGTAGAATAAACACGCCGTCAATAGCATACACACAGATATAATATTGTGATGAAACGTTCAGAATACAATCTCAGCATGATATGAGTTGATAATCTGCAATAAAAAAAAATAACCTTCAAATCGCGAATTGGCAACTCCCAACCATATCCCCTTGGGGTAGTGAGAAGTCATAAGTAGGTATGTGACTGTTTTACATAAGTGTAAAGAAATACAAATAAAACATTTGAGAAATGAATCACAAACAATACGTAAATAAGTGAAAGTGTTGATTTAGTAAGGAAAAAAATTGAATTATTGTTACCTCTAATCAGTGACTTCACTGAAAAAGTTTAAAATATATTCAAATTGAAATTTATTGTCCTTATGATTTTACTTTATGTGAGTTTTAGGATAATTTTGTATTTATATTTGTATGTTTTGATATTATTATTTACAAAGAGACATATTAAATTGTATTCCGCATCATTAAAAGTTTTGTGGTTAAATTATACATAATATTTGTTTTTAGATGTTTTTTTTTGTATTTCATACCCAAATATTTATTGCTACATATCATAATATGTTTATTTATTTAATTTTTTATTTATGTAAGGGATTAATATATTCTTATTGACACCTATTGTGGTGTCTGCTAACTTTAGATACTCAGTTTATAATAAATTAATACAAGCGTTTTCACTAACACATTTTATTATAATTTACAGTAATTATATTAACAGAGAGAAGTACAATTAATATCAAAGAACCACAACGTGAGAGCACTATCGTTTATCAATCCAAACAGCAAAAAGCCCTTAACAAAACCCCGAACTACCTTTATATTCAATCCCGAATATTCCCGAATCATCCTTCGTATGATCTCGTAACTTGTTATACACTTTGCCTAATACCAGGCGCAACATCAATATATTACACCTATCTTCTATCTTATAATATTTATTCTTTTTATAACAGAAACAGTTTTATTATTCACATAACAAAATATATTTAAAAAACAATCTTTTTATATCAAGATTAACAGAAGCTTTTTCTACTTTTCTTAAAAAATCAATTCAATGCCCATATTCAAAATCATAATAAACTAAAATTGGAATACACAATATTCGTATATAGATACAACTATAATTAAATTATATTTTAGTTATCTACCACTAAATTCATACATTACATATCTGAAATAAAACTTCACACAATTTCTCGTATACGGAACCCAGAACTATTTAGATTACAGTTTTTCAACATTAACACGGTTTTATTTTAATTCCATTACAAGGATGTGTAGATTTTATAGATTTTATAATACTTGACATATCAATAAAGAAATATACATATAGTTTTGGTGATAGTCTGGTGACATTCAGAAGAAAACTTTCCACACTTATAAATTAAGCTAGTATACATGCTTTTTTTGTTTTTTTTTAATGCTTTCCGTTTTGTTTTCTTTTGTTAATATCTTCCACTATTTTTTTTTGTTGTGATTTAGTTTCTATTGTATCTTTTCATTTTGATATAGATTCTTTTTTAGTTTTTCATTCTCTTACAAATTTGTGCGCCAACTTTTAATGCAGGATGTGGCCACATGCAAGTGGCTGACCAGTTTTTTAATAGCTTGCCCTTATTTTAAGGAACTATGATGTATAATAACTTGTTAACTGTAAGTGGTCCTTTAAAAATATTTATATAAATAAGAAACATACCAATAACGTTTGTCCACAAATGTCACAAAACAATCACATGAAAACAAAAAATAATTAAAAATATAGTAAACAGTTATTGTATGTTTGCCTGTGACGGGGTTTGCCTTGAGATGGAGTGGACATATTGAAAGAATGAATGTTGAACGACTGACCAAAAAATATACACGGGCGTAAGAGATGGATTGAATAGCAGGGGTCGCCCCAGAAAGGGATGGCATGACCATGTGAATGATATTTTGAAAGAAGGAAACATAAGAAGCTTGAATAATCGACGAGCATGGATGTAAAGGAAGTCAGGAATGTGTGCAAAAATACAGGAATGTGGCGCTCGGTTCTCTCTACTTACTTTAATTTAATATAAAAATTATATAAATTATAGCAATTCAATTTGTATTGCAGAATATACTACACAATATCTAAAGGGGACTCTAAATAGTTTGATACTTAATCTCCATACATACCATCAAACTGTTACGCAGTATAAGTTAGCAAATTTACTCAGTATGAATTCACACATTATCTCGAAAGAACTTTTTCTTTATGTATTCAACACCTAGGCGACGAAAAGCGGCAAGACCAGATGCTTCCTTCACACATTCTGCGAAATCGTTATACAGTTTTGAACCTTTGTAATACGCATTATTTTGTCTACCTGCCAGGTTAGTCTTAGGTAGTTTGTGACTGTAAATGAATTATTTATTTCTCTCAAACACAATTAAAACATCGTGATTAAAAGAGGAATAAAAAACAACATAAAAAAATAAATAAAACTAAACAACAATAAAAAGATATAATTTTTTTGTAAACAAAACAAAATATCTTTAATATTCAATAATTTGTAATGAAGGGTTTATAGTCTCGTTTGTATTTTTCAACTACACATACAATCGCCATCGACAGTTGGATCTCATGTGTTACATGCAACTAGTAAGTATTCAATTCAATTTTTTTTTTGTTAAATCTAAATCTGTCTTGATACTCGGTATTTACTTTTAGTTTGAGAACTGAATAAGAAATAAGCCAGAAGAAAAAGTTCGCAGCGTTTGATAGGTACTTTTTTGTGATTTCACTTTGATTTTTCGTGAAATATCAGAATATAAAATTTCGTGATCTGAATTCGAAAAAATACCGATAGTTCAAGCCGGAATAATAATGAAAAACTTATACGTACTTGCAATGTACGTAACTCGTGAAATATGAAATTAACTAAAAGTAGGTAATGGTAATTAAGTTTTGGGAATTGAAAAAATAAAAAATAAATTTAAAATTGAATTTTTACTTCTCAATACCCCAAAGGAATATATTAGGGAGGTATGAATGCGAAAAGGTTATTTTTATTACAGATTATCGCTGAGTATCATGCATGAAGCTAGAAGCCATGCAGTCAAATTAATGATTTGTTTGAATTAATTTATTTGAATTTAAAATAACGATATTTAATTTTTATTTTTCTTTGTTGCCTCTTTCATTTTGTTTACTATCATCGATATTAGCAGAAATAAATCTCGATCTTTCTTTGACTTAGCAGAATACAGTAGTTTTTTTTTATCCTTAATCCTTTTAATAAAAAACAAAAGAATTAACATAATAATATTTTGCCGCCAAATTAATTTGCAGTTACAACAGTATTGTTTAAAAAAACTGCATGAATAGATGATGGACAAAAACAAAAAAAAAATAACAATAAGGAAATCACAAAACAAAGTCAAAAAACAATATATATAAACCATTTTATTATTAAAAATATCTGCTTAAAATATTTTGTTAATCGGGAACAAGGTTTCTTTGTTACCATTTCTTCTAACTAATCTATTTCTATTCCGGCAGAAAATAACAAAGCCTTAGTTCCAGCTTTCACAAATGAACTTATAAATTTGCACTTTACATCGAACGAGGTTCGTTTGGTATCAATTGGTCATAGCTGCCGACTGCTGCATTTTAAATAACCCATTAGGTTCATTTGTCTCATTTCACATCGGGCAGGGATAAAACTGTGAACACGAAATGTCCACATATTCACGTGCAATTATATAGGAAACTAAATGAGAAATACTTCAGTGAGCTTACTCATGCAGAGGATAGGCTTGTAGTAGGTACACTGTGCATGGGGTCTGGCGACAATTTCACACAGAGAGAACTACGTTTAGTTCCACTAACACTTTGAAATCATTAAATATTTTGAAGTGAGGCTGAAATAATCCAACAATCCCCTTCTCATTAACTAACGTCTCCTCCTCATCCTGAAACATATTCGTTCACTGTATATTTGTATTACTTACTTACGAAAAAATTCGAATCCTCACATCAGGAAGAAATAAAAATGTCAGTCTGCTCATGGAAGAAGAAGACCAGCGACGTTGCCAAGCATCTAAACTCCGGGCCAAGTTCTTGTCTATCTCTCCACGAACTGTGGGTAAATTTACAGGTGGGACCGAAGCAACTATCAGTAAATAAAGCTTCATCTTGTATCTATATTATGTCGATTTTTTAAGTTTTGTATTGTTTTTCTTATACATTTGTGCTGACGTTCAACGTGTGTCCAAGTTGTATTTACGTTTATAAATATTTGTAGCTGCGCTCCTGAATAATGACAGCAATGTGCATAGCCTCGACAGTTCTCGAAGATAAGTGGAGATTAACGAACTCCAGCCCATCGCCGTTCGGGCAAACGAATCAAATACTTACATACATTCATGCGTCAGCCGTCTAACTGAATTCATTTATATTTGTACCATTTGTTCCGACCCTCAACATCACGAACAGCTGAATTATTATGTAATTAGTTTTATTATTTTAATGTTCATAATAAATATTCTTCTTAAATAATCAAAAAACATATAGGTAGGAACCCCCAAAAATTATTTGCATGATTTGTTTTTTTTTATTCATTTAACTTTACATAGTTAACATAAGACTATATTATCATAATACTTAACTGTATAAACGGTCCGTCAGAGCAAGCTCTCTTGTACAATGTAATTACGATCAAATTATACAATAGGTACATAAAGAATACCATTTTACAATAAATCTAAAGTAATAAAGCAATCAAAATGTTAGTGTTTGTGTGTGTGTATGTGTGTGTTTGTCTCACGCCTTCTGAAAAACCAAGAGCATCTAAAAATCTAATTTATGTGCGAACGTGTACCTGTATACCTGATGCAGTGTCACGCTAAAAATAATGCGATAAAAATGCTGAATTTTAAAAATATTTCAATAATTATTTTTTTCATACAAAATTTTCCAAGTCGTATCTGTCAAAAAAGTATACATTTTGCACGCAAATATCTGTTAGTTTAAAAGTTAGAAGTACGTATTTACACGAAAAAAATATATTTTCAAGTATAACTTAGCGTTTGAGTGAAAAACATGGTGAATATTTTGTATAATTATAATGTTTAACTTATTTTTAATGTAAGCGTTTTGTACATGAACGCCGCCATTTTAATATCTTTTCATACAATATTTCATTTTCCTACCGAATGAATATGTTCTTGAAAATAATAAACCTTTGAATTAAATGTAATTATGAAATAATAAAATGAAACACAAGACATTACAGCAAGTTTTAAGACATATATTGTAAAAATGTGTTTATTATTAGTAAAGATATAGGCATAATAAAATTGCATAATTTGTAAATAATATTTGATTTTTCTGACAATTTTCATTTTTATGGCATCGAACAAACCAATGTATGTAGGTACCTACATATTCAAAAAATGTCTCAAACCATTTGATATTTTTTACGTATTGGAATGGTTACTATGGTAACGGAAAGATTCTGATATTCAAATAAAATTTGTTATGAATCGAATTTATTTAGAACATTGTTGTAGGTAGGTACCTACCTATTATTATTTACTTACAAATCAACAATATACTGATTTCCTATCGGAAAATTATTTTATTTATTTATTTATGAATGTATGAATGTATGCAAGCGATGTGCTCCTAAACCGTATGTCCGATTACAATGAAACTTTGGCGAATTGTCGAGCGTGTGCCCGAGGTGGTTTCTGGATTTAAACTTTTTTCTTATTCTTCTTCTTCTTCGTGTATTTGGTCATTTTACCAATGAAAGCGGAATATCCTGGGAAAAGAAGGTCCGACTGTCCCTCCATCTCTTCGCAGGTCTTCCAGGACGGTTTCTGGATTTAAAATTTTTTCTTCTTCTTCTTCATCGTGTATTTGGTCATTTTACCTATAAAGGTGGAGTATCCTGGGAAAAGAAGACGGTGCTTTTTTTTTTTTTTTTATAACCCATCTAGAGACCTTCTCACGTCGACTCAATAGTAGTCCATTGTGATACTTTGCCTGCTAGATGTCATTCCATAGTCCTATCTCCTGGAAGAACTGTAAAATCCTTTGTGGATCGGTGTCTCTGATTTGCTTTTGATCAGCAATATGCAAACCTATTTTCTTTACTCTTGTTTGCATTAGTGGGCCACATTCTGTAAGTAGATGCATCGGTGTTTCATGTTCATCCATGCAGAACCTGCATAGGTACATTTCCGATAAATTCATCGTGCATAGATGTTTATTGAGTCTACAGTGACCAGTTAAGATTCTAGTAAGAATCCTAAGGTTATTCCTGCTCATTGTTAGGATCCGCTTAGAGTGTGTTGAAGAGAATCCTGAAATGAGTGCTTTTGAATGTCTTTGTCCTGGGGTAGATAACCAGAGTTCAGTGGCATTGTTAAGCATTCTTTGGTAAAGTGTTGATTTAACAATACTATTAGCAAGGAGACAGTGAGGCTCCGGCCCATAGGTAGCTATGTCCGCTCCCCTATTTGCCAGAGCATCAGCCTCCTCGTTACCTTTATAATTGGAGTGTCCAGGTACCCATCTTAGTATGATTTTGTTACCATAGTTTACTGATAAAGTCTTCAGCGCTTCAATGCAGTCTAGTACTGTTGATGAAGTTACTGTGTAGGAATCAAGAGCTTTAAGAGCAGCTTGACTATCAGAGTAAATGTATATTCTGTGGTTCTTATATTTCCTTCTTAGGATTTCATAGGCACAGAGTGTTATGGCACATATTTCTGCCTGGAAGATCGTTGCATACTGTCCCAAGTGCTTGTGGATCTTCACCCTAGGCACTTGCCCATATATGCCCGATCCTATACCATTCTTTTTCTTGGATCCGTCAGTGTACCATATAAGTGCACCATTGGATTCCTGATACCAAACATCTGCTATTGTAGTTTTAGTTTGTATTTCTACTTTGTATGGTTTTTCAAAGTTGTAAACAGTTAATATTTTATCTGTTGGGAATGCAAGTAATTTGTCTTGAGATTCTATTTTGTTTAGATTTGCTTGGATTTCTAAATTTGTGTTTAGTTTATTTCCACTTGTTAGTCTTATAATACCTTCCTTTGCCATTTTTTCAAGGTATAAATGGAGAGGTGGTAGACTAATCATGGCCTCTAGAGAAGCGGTGGGAGTTGTGTGTAAGGCTCCCGTAATGAGCAAGCAGGCTAATCTTTGTAAACGTTTAAGTTTATCTACACAGCCTCTTTGTTGTAGTTTGTCATTCCAAACTGTTACAGCATAAGATACTATGGGTCTTATTATTGTAGTGAAGACGGTGCTTACATCTCTTCGCGGTTCTTCCAGGATGGTTTCTGGATTTAAACTTTTCTTACCCGAATGAAGGGACGGGATGTAATTGAAGGGAAGGGAGGCACTAAAGGGCCTGAAGGGACGGGAGGTATTAAAGGGCCTGAAGGGACGGGAGGTACTGAAGGGCCTGATGGGAAGGGACGTGATGAGGGATTGAAGGGACGGGATGTACTGAAGGGCCTGATGGGACGGGAGGTACTGAAGGGTCTGAAGCGACGGCTCCTGGAGTCTAATTATTTTTCTTCTTAATTTTATGTAGACCTTTAAGGACAGTTTTAATACAAACTATTTCCTATAGATTAATCTTCTTCTTCTTTTATGAAGACCTTTTGCTCAGTTTTTATACAATCTATTTCCAATAGTCTAATTCTTTTTTTTATGTATTTTTTCTTATTTTATGTAGACCATTGGGATTTTTTAAACAAACTATTTCTTATAGTCTTATACTTATTCTTCTCTTTTTTATTTAGACTTTTGGGTTCGTTTTAAGTCTAATAGTCTATTGAGCAGAAATATTATTAACGATATGCACACTTGATGAAAATACATATGTAAAAACGAATGGGATGTGGGATGTGAAGATGTAACCTGCACTAGAATCTTTTCAATACTTTTGTTTAATCAAATTTAAACCATTTATATCATCCTATTTTAAATAATTTTTAACACCTACATAATATATTTGATTTCGTTGACAATATTTAAAGAAAGGGAGCTGTGGCCATTACTGAATTCTTCACAACGTTTATATTCAAATTATTTGCCATAGTTTAAGTCTTCTTCTTCTTCGTTAATGTAGACTTTTGTGTCAATTTTAAGTTCATCAGTCTAATTGTGCAAAAATATAATGCACACTTGATGAAAAAATATAAAACGAATGGGATGTGACCAACACTGGATCTTTTCAGTACATTTGTTTAATCAAATTTTAACCACATCCCAACATCCAAAATTACTAAATATTCAATAGGTAAGTACATATTACAATTTGTTTTCGATGATAATATTTAAAAATGGGGGTTGTGGCCAAACCAATCTCTTTACAATGTTGATAAACAGTCATATTTAAAACCATTTCGAATAGTGAAGAAATTGTATATTATACTTCATTCACACTTTATAGCAATATATAAAAAATAATGGGTTGTGGCCATCACTTGAACATTTTACAATCAAATTCAATCATATTTCAAACCACTTTTCATAGTCCGATTTTGCAAAATAATTGGGTGACAATATTATAAAAACGATTGCTTTTTCCTTCACAATTTTACATTCTTGGCCAACGGCGGGACATAAAAGCTAGTATAAAATAAATGACAAATTCTTCACATGTTGAGCAAGTTATAAAAAACAACGTAATATTTTGACCTCGACAATAATCGTGAAAATTCTTTTATATATTTCTCTTTACATTTACAAAAAAAGGTAAGTACCTTTTTATTTACATCAAATGTATTTTTGGTAAGGTTACCAAGTTACATAATCTGTGGTTTTCTTAACGGTAAACTCTGAATCGGTAAAAAAAGGTTAAAAAGCCTGTTGAATGTTAAAATTATTTTTTTACCTTAAAAATGTAAGGGACGGAATCCTGATAAAAACTTCACTTAAAAATTAAGTTTTACGATTTTTTTTCACTCGTTCAGTACAACAATAGACTTGAGATAATAATGTAATCTGCTTAAAAATATATATTTTATTCAAAAAGATTTTGAAATAAATGTCAGAGTTTTACATTAATGAAACCATTTATTTAAAATAATATTTTTAAGCAGCGTTTCATTAATGTCAAATTTAAAACCATGACATGTTTTTGACAAAAAATAACACAAACATACTGTGATATGTTGATGTTGCGCCTTGTATCAGGCAATATTTATAGCGGCTTACGAGATTGTACAAATAGGGTATTCAGCAATCTTCGGGATTGAATATAAAGGAATGTCTGTGGTTTGTTCGGGGCTTTTTTTATCTACGATAGTGCTCTCACGTTGTGGTTCAATTTATTAACTAATTATTATACTTCACTCTTGTATATATCAATTTACTGTAATTTTTAATAACATTCCGTTTATAACCTTGGCATGGAAAGAATGATTCAGACCTGGTGTTAAACAAACACACTATCCAAGACCCTAACGAAAGGGTCCCAGGTTATAACCATCCCCGAAAAGTTTGGATTCAGTAAAACAGAATTCGTACAGGTCAAGACCGATGTAACTACCAAATGGTGGAAAAATGGGGGAAAAAGGGATTCTCCGGAATGTGACTGTGGAGCTAGAAGCCAAACTATACAGCATCTAGTAGAGGAGTGCCCGATACGGAGGTATGAAGGAGACTGGATGGACATTCATAGGGCGACTCCAGAGGCTGTGAAGTGGCTGGCCGAACGGGAGCCAAGAGAGTAGAAGAAAAATACTCGATGTCGCAGCCAAAGGTGCAGGAAAAGCCGTAGCCACACAAGAAAGAAGTAAAGTAAGTATTTTATTCATTCATTCATACCATCACGGCATATCCCACAATGTGGGGTAACCAGCGAAAGGTGTGCGGGTGTGAATTGCCTTATAAAAGGGAGCACAACATATCTGTGTATACCCACACACCAGTCTCGTCTCACCTCAAAAGGCACTATATTCAGAATGGGTGGTGAACCTCATTGCTGAACTATGTGAGATGTTATAATTGTTGCCTGTTGTATTTTCGATTTCCCGGCTCTTACGGGACACTCGAAAACAATAATAGAAAAGAGTGGAAGCACTATTCTAAGCCGATGCCAAACATAAATAATGTAGAATTTGTTTTACTTGCAATTTTTTTATTTATTCTGCAAAGCTTTACGATACCAAAAATAAAGTTTTTAATCCCATTGAGTGATGCAAAATACACTACGAATGAGTATCCCTCGAAATTCAGAATTTTGACTTTGTAAAACTGGTATGTTCTAGTTATTAAGGTCGGCTGTAATATTCCGTTATTCCGTTATATTACAAGTCGTGTAATCAACAAACCAAAATGTGCACTGCAGCATTATAATCCAATTTTCTCTGGTTTCCGTATTCCTTCTAACTAATAACCTCCACGTCAATCTAACTAACCAAATAACCATCGTATATTATGGAGAACGTATAGAGAAAGCTTAAGATGAAATTGAAGTGCATTTACCGGTTCCGCGTGAAGAGGTTATTAATAACTAGTTTTTTTTATTTTTTTATGGGAAGCAAACAGCTCATTTACAGTTTTGGTTATACAATTTAAATGACATAGTCAGAGCCAATAAAAGCATTCCATCAATAATACAACAAATAAAGAGAAAAAGATAATAATTAAGAAAATTAAAATTACGTATGGGACTGATAAGAGAAAAGGAGCGATAGGGGGGGGGGGAAATAAGAGCGCATCTCCTTCAGTATTTCTTCACGAAACCTTTCATATTTTGCACTGAAGATGTCCAATCACATAGTTGCATGTACCACATAGTTGCATGTACCACATGAGATCCAACTGTCGATGACGATTGTATGTGTATATAAAATTCAAAAATACATACAAAACTATAAATACTTAAATATAAATTAATAAATATTTCACGATATTTTGTTTTGTATAAAAAACATATATTTTTATTGACAAACATTTTTTCAACATCTCAATAAAGACGAAGTTGGGATATTGTAGAAGAACCAGGAACTCGAGGCACCTACAGGGCTTGCGTATATGTAATTAAAAAAGAATATTCGATTT
Organism: Molanna angustata; assembly: GCA_963576475.1. NCBI lineage: Eukaryota > Metazoa > Arthropoda > Insecta > Trichoptera > Molannidae > Molanna > Molanna angustata. The sequence continues at coordinate 8,900,022 of OY754987.1, read as the reverse complement.
AAAACATATAGATATGTCTGTCAGGATAGGATAGTATGGAGGTCAGGATTTTTTCCTACCCAGAAAAAAGATATGAAAACAGCATGATGGTATGTAGGTATGTATATATGTTGGAGATTAAGTATCAAACTATTGAGTCCCCGTAGATATTGTGTAGTGTATGTATACTGCCTTACAAATTGTATGAAACGATGTCGTCACTACATTCAATTGTTAAAAAAAGTTTGAGTAGTACTTACTACAATTATGTTCATATTTTTTTAGAAAATTAAATTATCTAAAAAATGATTGAAAAAACTAAAAAAATTTTTTTTAACAATTATAAATTTGAGATTTTGTATTCTGACTATATTTATACCAGTTTTCAGTGTTCTAGCTTTTATGATTACTGAGCTTTTATGATTTCTGAGATTTCTGAGAAAAAATAAAGTAAAAATTTGATATTTTCAAATGTTTGAATGTTAACTTTGTGGTTCATATTTAACAAATTAAATTTAAAGATATAACTTTGTATTAACCCCGTTTTTTGGTTGAAACGATGCGACCGGTTTCGGAACTAACCGTTCCCTCATCAGGCTAACTTTCAACTGAAACAGAATGTGACGACGTGCTTACAAGAAATCTATGGGGGCGGAGGAAGAGGTAGGGTGGGGGTACTTAGGGTTGGGTCTTGTGCAGGGTGGGTCCGATTGGCTGAAGGATTAGAAGTAAAAGGAAACATATTTAATAATGGACTGAAAGATAAATTTAACTGATTGTTTATTATGTTCTGTTTTGAATTAATACACTTTTTAATTTCTAGCGACTCTAAATTATCAAGACGGAGACCTACTTTGTTGACGTGTAAAATTTTTGTTCCCGATTGCATATTAAATTGATGATCATTAAGTACTAAGTGTTCTGCGAATTCCGAAAAATTATCATTGTTTATACATCTAATATGTTCTTTTACTCTAGTCTCAAATTTCCGTCCTGTTTTTCCTATGTAGACTGCAGAGCAGTCTCCACATGTCAGTTGGTATACGCCGGAGTTTTCCATTTTATTATCTTTATCTTTGGAATTCATTAAACTTTTTCCAATATTATTGTCAGTGTAAAATGCCGGTCTTATGTCTTTTGGTAAGAAATTTGAGACTAATTGGGATAAATTATTAACAAACAATATGCGTCTTCATCTATATTCATCTTTTTTGATATTTGTATTATAACTATGTAGGTATCTATTGACGTTAATATTTTTTATTTTTTTATTTAAAATAGAGTCTATCAATTTACTGTTATAACCTATTTTAACTCTATTTTAAATAAAAAAATAAAAAATATTAACGTCAATAGATACCTACATAGTTATAATACAAATATCAAAAAAGATGAATATAGATGGAGACGCATATTGTTTGTTAATAATTTATCCCAATTAGTCTCAAATTTCTTACCAAAAGACATAAGACCGGCATTTTACACTGACAATAATATTGGAAAAAGTTTAATGAATTCCAAAGATAAAGATAATAAAATGGAAAACTCCGGCGTATACCAACTGACATGTGGAGACTGCTCTGCAGTCTACATAGGAAAAACAGGACGGAAATTTGAGACTAGAGTAAAAGAACATATTAGATGTATAAACAATGATAATTTTTCGGAATTCGCAGAACACTTAGTACTTAATGATCATCAATTTAATATGCAATCGGGAACAAAAATTTTACACGTCAACAAAGTAGGTCTCCGTCTTGATAATTTAGAGTCGCTAGAATTTAAAAAGTGTATTAATTCAAAACAGAACATAATAAACAATCAGTTAAATTTATCTTTCAGTCCATTATTAAATATGTTTCCTTTTACTTCAAATCCTTCAGCCAATCGGACCCACCCTGCACAAGACCCAACCCTAAGTACCCCCACCCTACCTCTACCTCCGCCCCCATAGATTTCTTGTAAGCACGTCGTCACATTCTGTTTCAGTTGAAAGTTAGCCTGATGAGGGAACGGTTAGTTCCGAAACCGGTCGCATCGTTTCAACCAAAAAACGTGGTTAATACAAAGTTATATCTTTAAATTTAATTTTTTAAAAATTTGATCCCTAAGTTGATCCCCGATTGAAACAAAAAATTCAAAATTTTGAGCATGAAAATTTTATAGGCCTTTAATTAATTATCTATATATTCTGACATTTTCAACGGCCGCTGCCATGTCAGTTTGTTATATGACTTCCTCATACTTAAACTTACTGGAAATCTATGGGTCGTATTACGAGAGTTATTTAACTCTTTCTTAACCGAATTATGTAAGCATTATGAAAAAAAATACGTTTCATAAAAAATGGACAAAATATGTGATTATAAAGAGATAATTTTTATATTTTTTTTGGAAATTTCAACGATTCAAATTGTCATAATTCATATATAAAACTATATACTTTTCATATTTTTTTTTCATTTTTAATTATTATTAGAGATTGAAGGAAATATAATTACCTAATGAAAATAAATATAGCATGCTAGTAAACAAAAAAAAGGCTCACATTTATTAAATTTTGATTACACTGTTTTGCAAGAAAATCACATTTCCTAATAACCAGCAATAACCGAGTTTTCAACTGTCAAAATGCGGTCACTAAAGCAAGTTTCCGTCATTCTCAGTATTGTAAGTGATCAAAAATATAGTGATTAATAATTAAGAAGATAAACACACAGCTGATAACAATTTTCATTGAGATATACGTAAAATACATCAATGATTCCAATTGGAATGCCAAGTCACCTTGGCGAAAACGTTCGGTCGTTAGTATAAAAAATATTGTGAAAAAATACAAAGTTATTTATTTATTCATCCAATTGGAATCATCGGTTAAGAAAGGGTTTAAATGTTAGAAAAAGGTAACGTGCCGTACTGCGAGAATACTGCTTACGAAACCACAACTTTTTCTTATATTTTTCTTAAATAACTTCCGTAATACGAACCTATTTAGATATATTAAAAAACACGTAGTTATTATACGACGTCATTTTATTTATATTTATAAATAACATTAGGTCTACATGAATCGTATGAGTTGGGTTTATGTGGGGATGGATTAAGTAAATTAAGATTGATATGTTTGTTTTGGGTCAGACAGGAACTATAATATGGGATATGATTTGGGTTCAATTCGATTGGCTTGGATATATTAGGATATTAATGAAATGCACACACATACATATATTATACTATTTATAATATTTTAATACCCACATACATGGGTTTGAGCTGTGTGCAAACTGAATATAGTAAAGATATCTATTCTTACTTATTTACCATTTAAAAATTACTGAAACTGTTTTTATGAATCTAATACAAACGCGACTGGTATAGGTAATGTTTGGGACTATATTATTTGAACATTCTTTTTTTCTTCTCTTTTTTTTGTAACAATATTTTTTTCCCTCCAGTAATTGCTTTATACTTTACCTAATTAATTGTACATACTAAAAAAGCCTTTAAAAGGTTTATAAGATAATTTGCAATTTATTATACCTAAGTTAATTCAATTATTAAGTATTACTTCCATATATCATTCTTTGTTATTTAACAAAGGCAGAGAAGAGAGCGAAAGACTATTGCATATCGTAAAATGAACAAATAAATACATTGTACCTACTATTATACTACCTTACAGTAGGTATCAATAGATTAACACTATACTAAATAAAAATATATGCATTGGCACTCCGACACAGGCTTTAGCCTAGTGGAGTGTCTTATACAGAAATCATTTGCAAAACATAAACACTATAATGAGTAAGTGAATAAAAAAAAAAACATAAATTTTAATTTAAAATTAATTATAGTACTGCTATATATTTTATTTACTACCTTATCAAGTTATATTGTACATTGTGACGTTATTTTTGTATTTACACGTCACTATTTAATAATTTTAATTTAATGTTTATAAAAATGTCTTAAACGAACGCACTTCGCAATATTGGCAATATTTCTAAAAAAGTTGTAAGGCGAACACAGCCGTGAACGGATTAGCTAGGCGGGTCGAAATATCTATGCCTTTCTTTTCAACGCTGACAGCCGACACGAGGTGTCATCGTTCAACTATGGCCTACGCAAAATTACCCGACAAAGACTCGAAATTTAAATTCAAAGGAGGCTGGGTAAGTTCTCTATCTAATTTCATCGATCCTCGTCTATATAAAATATCTGGCATGAGTCACGTCCGCTAATTTAACTGAATTCTTGCAGGAAATATAACCGCCTCCTTTGACCTTTGTCTTTTGTCCTTTGCTTCTTTGTTCCTTGCTTCCTTGCTTCTTTGCTTTCTTCTTTACTATCTTTATCTTGTTTGTTCATGCTGTCTTGTCATCATTCTTCAACATTGGTGTACTTTACTATGTACACCATGGATGACTGAAAATGAATAATTTTAAATATCATGGTTGGTGCATGCTCATATTTGCACATCATGACTTGATAATGACTAAAACACCTGTAAATTGCACTTCAAATCGACGTAAATACTACGATGGTAGTTCTCATCACAAAAATTGTATCTGCTGATCATCTTCAAGAAGATGGAAATTCCTAAAACTGTTTCATTGCTTGGTTATTATAAAAAAAAAACATATGAAATACTGATATCATTTGAAAATTTAGTTGAATCTGTTTAATTATGTCATGTCTGATATTTCTTTTTATTATACACCACATGGTCTAGAAAAACATTTAAAAACTTGTAAATTGTAATTTAAGAATTAAATTATTTTATTAAAATGTCAAATATTTAGCTTAGTTCAGGTAACGTAGATAACTGTATCATACTTAACACTCCTTGCCAACCATGATATGAATAAATTGTAATTTCTTTTGTATTTGTGCGTTTCTTTCATCACTTGGTCTTCCCTACAATCACATCTGACTCAGCTTTTCATGTTTTAATTACTGTTTCATTGAACAGAAAATTCTTATTTGATACTTAAATATATTCTTTTTTTTGTCTTACTCAATAAACAACACGCCCTGAGATACTGAGATATTCGCATTATTTTAAATGAGTCTCATTGCAATATCGCTGACTGCTGGTGGTAAGGTTTTATGGTGTGTATAATTTTAGCTTCTCTTTTTCTTTTCTCATACACCACCATACCCTTTGCAATTGTCGGCCCAAAGTGGGGCAGGATTTTTTAAAAAATTGAAGAGCGCGGACTATTAGGATTTAAATTCCATTTGTATTTTTTATTTTTATTGATTGTAAGACTGGCGCCCATTCTATAACTCTTTTTTAAGTCAGATGTTTGTGTGGGACAGATTAGTGTTTGTAGAGAACGTAAAATTGATAATTAGTTCGTATACTTTGTGGTAGCGATTCCTTTCCTTCCTTAACTCATCCTTAATCTGAGGACTGCGCAGAATCCATCGTCATGAAAGCCGAGCTGTGAGATTATATTCAGGAGATGACCAGAAGTCAACCAAACTATTTCTAAAAAGTGTGGAAGAGCCCATTATGACCAGTCTTATTCGAGAAATACCATTCAAGAAATCTACTCAATCAGGTTGTATTGTAAACTAATAAATAATTAAATGTCGTGAGGACTATAACATAAAAATTCACTTTCTTTTCAGTACAAAACTTGAGTTGTCATCAATTATTATTAATGTCTATTTTTTGTAAATCTATAAATTGATTAGTATTATTTTTCTGATTTCATAATTAGAATGTCACATTTTAACTGAACATACATAATGAGAGTATCAAATTTTTATAATTGAAACTATCTTCAAAAAACATCAGGTTGTATAATTTTAATTTGTCGTTGGACTGTGCTAAATGTTATTTCATGTTTGGTTTGCATTTTTAATGTTGAATACCTATGTTATGGATAAAAAAATATGAATCTTTATAAGCGTTGTAACTTCCTTTTTGCTAATATACAACATAGTATACATTTTTCTTGGGTCGGTCATAAAATTTGAACTTGTAAAAATTAATTATAAAAATCATATGTGGGGTAGAAATTAATTAGGAGATTGTTGTGGTAATTACCAAAAGAAGTCTGTCTGATACCTGCATAGAATCAACATTGTTGCATGGCAGTTAATATTTTTTTCTTGTAACAAGTGAAAATAATCAATGTCTTTTTAAATAATGAGATTATTGTTATAATACTCTTGGTTAATAATAAAAAGTTCTCTTAATTCATGTTAAATCAATATAATTAAAAGGAAATGGTGTTTTAAAACAATTTGAGTTTTTATTCTCTGTTAGGGACATGTGTTTTTTTTTCTCAATTTTTGATGTTAAAAGTTCAGCTATGTTGTATAAAATAATAACTGAAAATGTTCTTTTAAATTGAATCTCAAATCAATGTGTGCTATAGGGAGTTTTGTTTATGATTGTAATGAATATGCAATTAAATATTTTCACTTTTACAGATGGAATGTGTTGGTGAACTCTATGAAATATTTTTTGGGAATGCTGAATTTGAATCTGCTGTATAATCACAAAAAAAATCAAGGCTCGGAGAGGATATTTCTATATGGATTTTGGTCTATTTCTTATTTAAGGTATTCCATGTTTATTAATTTGGTCTGACATAAACTCATGATGTAATATTGTCATCTCTGAGAATGATTTAGTTTGAATTTACCAAATGTAATGTTGCTTCTTGATGATAATAACTTCATTTTTATATGGAAATGAGTCTTGAGTCTTGTCAAATTTATTATGAATAAATTGTTTAATGTTTCATATTATATTTATGTTGTCTAATGTGTGGTACACAGTATCGACCTACAACAACATGTTACGCTGGTTATTCAATAGAAATTAATGTTAATAATTCAGAAATGTTATGGAACTCATCGTTCAAATGATAGAATCTTTTATGTATAACAATACACTTTTTGTATAATCTATTTGACATTTTACTGACTATAATCATTATAGCTTATTTTAGAAATGATTAACAATCATTAAAATTAATGTTGAGGAAATAATACTGTTTTAAAGTTAAAATAAATGAAAATTAATTATATTCTTTTGTCAAAAGTGTAATTAACGCCATCTATACGGCGGGAGGAAAACTTATGTAGTTGCATGACTACTCGTGCTGCAACTAAATAGTTGGTTCTGAGTTATGAAATAATTGTAATTGTTAGATATGATTGTATATGATTGGAAATAATGTAGCGTGTACTAATATGTTAATTTTATAAAGAAACTCTTCTTTTTTTTGTAATTGTCATACACATTACAAAGATTATTGTTTTCGGTACGAATAATTAATCATGTTGTATCAAATCATCCTATATTATGAGTAATAAGCTGATGTTATAAAATCATTCGTACGTTTCGGTACTTTCTTTTGACATTTCCACAATATAATATTTCTTTAAAAATAGAACGTATAGATGACGAATCAATTACAAGGATGAAATTATATTGCGGTGTAGTGCGGTGTCGGATTTTTGGATAGGCTTTGGATGGACAGATTTCTGTTTAATAATCTTGTTCAGCCTTGGGTGTTCAACTGTTTGGCATTGGGCGCACGGTGATGATTTCTATTTTTATTTGAACAAATGGCGAACAAATCCAACATTATGCTTTTAAATTTGATTAATTTGATTTTGAAATCAACTTTCTTGGGAATATGATGTTTAATTGATTAATACTTTGCTTTAAGTTTTGAAGTAGTTACTTAGTTTTGAATTTATAGCTTTATGAAAATTATAAATTGATGATTTCATCAAAGTATGCTGCTGCGTTATATGAATGGTACTGTAAATGTCTCAACAGGATATACACTTTATTTTCTTTTTCACGGTCGTGAACAAATTCTGTCAGGTGAGATGCATCAAAGGTATCAACCTGGACCCATCTCAGTAGATGACATGCAAATAGAAAAGCCCCATGATTATGCTGAAATGCTAGATGAATTAAGAATTATTTTTTTTGAAGTTCAGAAGAATCTTATGTCAGCTTTTAAACGCAATGCCACTTTGTATAACAAAAATAGGGTCGAACGCTCTTATAATGTAGGTGACTTTGTCTACCGGAGAAATTTTGTAAACTCCAAAGGCGCTGAATTCTTTTCATCAAAATTAGCTCCACGCTTTGTTAGAAACAAAATTATAGCAAAAATATCACCTGTAGTTTATACATTAGCGAATGAACAAAATAAGTCTGTAGGGAACTTTCACATTAAGGATCTCTTAAAACCAGATTAATATTAAATTTTTTTGATGTCTGTATCATCAGTATGATACAACGGTATCATATAATTTGTATGTTTTCATTGCCAATACATGACATCCATATCTGCTTAATGCTATTATCATTCTCAGGATTATAATGTGTCAGATGACCAAATTAATCAAACATTGATAAATGTTTACACTGTAAATATACTGGTTTTTTTTATAATATGAAATTTCTCGAGGAACATATTGGTACTCTGATGGCATATGTTTGATATGATAGGTTCCTCGACAAATTTAAATGTAATTATATTGTGAGGAATGCTGTGATGGAGTATTTCTTCACAATATTGAGATGTCGTATACTTTTGTTTTCATTCAGATGAGTTAGTTCTATTTTTATGTCAAAATTTGTAGAGCTACATTGTACTTGCTTTTTTATATTAAAATGTTATCCTATATTGTTTAGATGTTGGACTATAAAACTGATATTTTCCAAGGAAAATTGTCTAGTATATGTCATACAGATTGTGTTGATGGTAAATATGATCCTGAATGAAAACCTAAGTATATCAATTTGATAAAAGTTTATATCTAGAGCTCCTTTTTATTTCATGTAGGTTACTGTATATGTAATGTTCTTGTTTATAAATACCAATTTCATATTGTAATATGAAATTGATTGTTATATGTCATGGTATAACTTAAAATGCTGAAATGTCATTATATTCTGTTTTTTTTTATTACAATAATAGGAAATTTATTTGATAATTCACTCATTTTTCTACCATATAAGAGCTATATCTATGGTATCACGTGCATGGAATGCCATGGTCTTCTTCCAGATAACTGTGTCGACCAACTCAGTTATCGTAGACTGCATCTGGAGATTTAGTTTGGTCAACTAGATGTCTGATGTAATCATAACGAAGAGACACTGATCATTGTCTGTCACATGAGATACATGAGGTGACACACTTGGTGTGCGATAGAAGAAATTACAAATTGTTGAACGTTATAAATTTTCTCAAATCTTATCATTCTGTAAACTATTTTATATAACCTTGCATGGACTAGTGTCCTTAATCATAACAAAGAGACACTGTCACATGAGATACATGAGGTGACACACTTGGTGTGCGATAGAAGATATTACAAATTATTGAATGTTACAAATTTTCTCAATTCTTGTCATTTTGTAGATTATTTTTATATAATTTTGCATGGACTAGTGTCCTTAATCATAACAAAGAGACACTGTTACATGACATACATGAGGAGACACACTTGCTGTGCAATAGAAAGAGTTACAATTTATTAGACGTTATAAATTTTTATTAAATTTAGTCATTAGATATTACATTTTTGATGTTCTGTCTAGCTGATGCTTTTATGTATGACATATTGGGTGATCTGTTACCAAACCTGATCTCTAATACCATGATATATAACAACATTTTAGTTAAGATTGAATTCTGTTATGATCAAAATAGTGTAATGCAAATTCGATACTGGACTTATATCACATTCTTGAAATATTAATTTTGAAATTGCATTATATTATTATTTGTTAGGGAGAAATAAGATGCTGGTATGAAATTTCTTTTGTTTAATATAAAAATGTTTTTCATCTGGGATCAAAGTAGATAAATTTTATGCATTTATCTTCCTGATGAATTTTCTTATCATGGGTAAGGTGTTTATAGGAGGTACTCATGATAACTGATGTTTATAGTTATTGATAATGATTATTAAAATAATGATATTTTACATTTGCTATGTCTGACACATAAATCTTTCATAGACAAATTTACATGTTAGCTTTCACATTTCTTGGCTTACGATTAAGACTTGCATGTATGATACTGAGCTAAGCTCACAATTTGATAGGATGACTATGATGCTGTTTTAACTGGGAAAATATTCTGAACTTTGAATTTTCCCTATGATGAAATTTTTTTATCGTGAGTTAAGGTGTTTATAGGATGGACTCACGATAACTGTATCATGCTTGAAGATACATGGTATCTGAGTGATGCTGTTTCAACATGAGAGCCTCTTCCGCAGATTCTAGCTCACAATGAGAATTAGCACAAATGATAGCTAATCCAAGCTCACAATATGGAGACAAGATGAAAAGCTAAGATGGGGTTTCCTTAGTTTTCCATCGATAAAAAAAAAAAAAATAATGAACGCTTCTCGGGAGTGTCATTGAAGGGGTTAAATAATCAAACGTGAGTGGACTGAAAACGTTCACCACCAGATCTGTAAATACTGTATTATAATTGTTATTACGTCTGTTTTATGAACAGAGGGGTTTCATTTAAATGAATAGTAATCTTGACAGCAAGTATGTCAAAATTTGGAATTTTTATTTAATATGAAAATTTTCTGTTTCAGCTAGTTTAAGAATTTTATATATTTTTATGGTGGATAATTTTTGTTATTTTTTATTATGTAACTGTTCCAGATCTGCCACCAGTTATTTAAATGACGAGGATATGTCGTTATCAGCGACATAGACTTATGTCATTTGAACTCTAACATTTTCCTTATCCTTAAATTGTAGGTGTTTTTCCTCGCGGGATTCGGTTGAGTTAGGGAACATGGGACTTATGCCAGTTATATTCACTAATTTCTGTTTTTCAAATTTACTATCAAAACACTTTTTTTTTCTTTTTTTTGTTAACAGAGGAGGTATGTGACGTTATTTTTGTATTTACACGTCACTATTTAATAATTTTAATTTAATGTTTATAAAAATGTCTTAAACGAACGCACTTCGCAATATTGGCAATATTTCTAAAAAAGTTGTAAGGCGAACACAGCCGTGAACGGATTAGCTAGGCGGGTCGAAATATCTATGCCTTTCTTTTCAACGCTGACAGCCGACACGAGGTGTCATCGTTCAACTATGGCCTACGCAAAATTACCCGACAAAGACTCGAAATTTAAATTCAAAGGAGGCTGGGTAAGTTCTCTATCTAATTTCATCGATCCTCGTCTATATAAAATATCTGGCATGAGTCACGTCCGCTAATTTAACTGAATTCTTGCAGGAAATATAACCGCCTCCTTTGACCTTTGTCTTTTGTCCTTTGCTTCTTTGTTCCTTGCTTCCTTGCTTCTTTGCTTTCTTCTTTACTATCTTTATCTTGTTTGTTCATGCTGTCTTGTCATCATTCTTCAACATTGGTGTACTTTACTATGTACACCATGGATGACTGAAAATGAATAATTTTAAATATCATGGTTGGTGCATGCTCATATTTGCACATCATGACTTGATAATGACTAAAACACCTGTAAATTGCACTTCAAATCGACGTAAATACTACGATGGTAGTTCTCATCACAAAAATTGTATCTGCTGATCATCTTCAAGAAGATGGAAATTCCTAAAACTGTTTCATTGCTTGGTTATTATAAAAAAAAAACATATGAAATACTGATATCATTTGAAAATTTAGTTGAATCTGTTTAATTATGTCATGTCTGATATTTCTTTTTATTATACACCACATGGTCTAGAAAAACATTTAAAAACTTGTAAATTGTAATTTAAGAATTAAATTATTTTATTAAAATGTCAAATATTTAGCTTAGTTCAGGTAACGTAGATAACTGTATCATACTTAACACTCCTTGCCAACCATGATATGAATAAATTGTAATTTCTTTTGTATTTGTGCGTTTCTTTCATCACTTGGTCTTCCCTACAATCACATCTGACTCAGCTTTTCATGTTTTAATTACTGTTTCATTGAACAGAAAATTCTTATTTGATACTTAAATATATTCTTTTTTTTGTCTTACTCAATAAACAACACGCCCTGAGATACTGAGATATTCGCATTATTTTAAATGAGTCTCATTGCAATATCGCTGACTGCTGGTGGTAAGGTTTTATGGTGTGTATAATTTTAGCTTCTCTTTTTCTTTTCTCATACACCACCATACCCTTTGCAACATACTTAATATATTATTATATTTGTAAAAAGGAATTATAATAGATACTAATTAAATATCAAAAAAATAGTATAAATTATATTACATCATGTTCCCAATAGAATGAAGTCAAAAATGTCAATTACCCTAATAATAAATTCCCCTATAATTTACTCATTGCAGGGAAACATCAAAATATTCGACCATAAAAATATTATTGTAACTTAAGATTAATAACTTTTTTAAGTTTAGGGATTTGTAATACTCATCAACAGTCATTAATAATTGTTGAATTAGTTTTTTTGTTATTTTATATAAAGAATCATTTTTTATTTTATGTTGTAGGTATATATATATATATATATATATATATATATATATATATATATATATATATATATATATATATATATATATATATATATATATATATATATATATATATATATATATATATATATATATATATATATATATATATATATATATATATATATATATATATATATATATATATATATATATATATATATATATATATATATATATATATATATATATATATATATATATATATATATATATATATATATATATATATATATATATATATATATATATATATATATATATATATATATATATATATATATATATATATATATATATATATATATATATATATATATATATATATATATGGAAGGTATATATTTTTTTCTACATACTCAAAAACCCAAGGCTATATTGTGGGGATTATCAATACTTAAGATTATTTTTTAAATGCAGATTATAACTAGTATCATGCTGCGATTGTATTCTGAAAGTTTCATCACAATGTGTCTGTGTGTGCGCTGTATACTATGTGCTATGTACGGCGTGATTTTATTTATTTATTTATTTCCATAATATAGTACAATAATTTCAATAAAACAAAAAATTAATATTACTATAATTTGTTACCTCACTATGCAAAGCCTATTCTGAGGTAATACTAACAATAATTATGACATACATTTTTGCTTCATAATTTTTGTAGTATAAAATTAAAGTTTAAAATTAATAAAATATATATAATAATAGATAAGTCTACATTATCGATTATAGACTAAAATACTCATTCGATTCATTTCAATTTTTGCATATTTGTATATCTAATACTCGCTTAGACCCCATTAGATTTTGAAGGACATCTGATCAATGCTTTTCATTTTTTCAACTGTTAAATATTTCAAACTGACCCCAAGATCAGGAAATTTAAAAGTTGATATTTTTATTTTAAAATTGCTTAAAAGGCACATCACTTTCATAAAATGGCATTGATGAATATTAATTATCAAATTTTCATAATATAAAAAATAATGTATCCGCCATAATAAATGCGATAAACTGATTACCAAACTATTGGTTTTCGCTTTAAATAATTTAGATATAGAAAATATATACATATATGTATGTATAAGCAATTCACCATAAAACAAAAAAAATATATGTACTGCTTAGTACTTAAAAAGAATAAACCATTAAACTGCATTTAAAAATTAAAAAAGTGGATTTTCTGTTTTTGTGAGAGATGGTAAATGTTAAAAACCTTTCAGGTAAAAAATATTACCAGAGACGGATTATTGAAACAGAAAGAAAAAATATACACGAAGAGTCAACTTTATCCGAGATAAAGAAAAAGTCGGGAGAAAAAAAAAATATTGTGAGAAGATTATTTTTTCTATAAATGTAGGTGATGGGGTTAAACGCCATCTCTGAAAGGTTTTCATCATTACGAAGCACAAGATGTTTTGCTTATGATAATATTGCAAAGAACTTATTACCGTTTGCCCTGAAAAGCTCTGGCAACCGGATTTTAAATGAAATAGCAGGAAAAATATATTCGCCTTAAAACTCAAATCAGTTCGTTTAAAAAAGAATATGTTTGCAATCGCCGATTCCCATTTTATTATAAGGTGAAGGGATATGCTCCAAGGTACCTACATACTATTTGGATGCTCACTACTCCATAATTTTCGTTTTCGACATATATTATTCTTATTATTATATAAATACTAATAAAACCCGGCAGAAGTTGTCCTGCCTATTTAGTTTTTTACCTCCGAATGGTTAATTATTTACCTGTTTAATTACATACCTTATTTTTTTATTTAAAATATTCTTGCAATACCAAATAGATTTTTTTTTCAATTGTTCGAGAAGTTAAATAATTGAATTACAATTGAAATACGTTTTCTGCTATGCGCCAAAGGAATCCCAAAAATTCAATAATAATAATAAGTCATTTGAATAGCGCCGTTTAATGATTCGAGATCATACCAAGGGCGCTGATAGTTTAATGTTGTGTTGCTCTCTGAAACAAAGCTGTTTTTAATCCTTTAGTGAAAGTGCTCTTGCTTTGAGCACTGCGGACATCTAGAGGCAGTGAATTCCACTTAATAGGACCACTCACACTAAAGCATCGGTCATAGTAAGCCGCTTTGTTGACTCTGTCCAACTCCTTTAAGGAATCGTTACTCTGTGATCCAGACGACCTGAGTGTGAGATGCCTCCCAGAGAGATCTCTTCTCTGACACAGCTCTTGTATATATTTTGGTGCCAGGTTGTTCAAAGCATTATATACTGTCAAACAATTTTTGTAATCAATTCGCTCTGGACACTTCAACCAGTGTAATTCGTTTAGTAGTGGAGTTATGTGACATCGTTTTTCTGCACCGAAAATAAGTCTTGCCGCTGTGTTAAATACCATATGTAGTCTATCGAGCTGATACTTCGGCAATCCAGCATAAATGCCGTTGCAGTAATCAAGCCGAGACACAACGAATGAATTTACAAGTGTTTTAGTCTCATTCTTGGGTAAATTTCGACGAATGTTTTTCAGTTGTCTGAGTTGAAAAAAACATGAACTGACCGTTTTTGAGATTTGAAGGTCAAGTGACAACTTATTGTCCAAGTGAATACCCAAGAATTAGACACTAGCAGCTGGCACGAGTGTTTCTCCGTTGATGTTGATAGGAGTACTCTCAATGAGGTGCTGTCGCCGTGGTGAAGCTACCCACATAGACTCTGTTCAGGAGTGACTTTTGGTTCAGGAGTCTGATACCTTGATAACTAATCCACAAATATCAACACGTTTAACTGGATTCGCTGGTTATAGTTTTTTTGGAAATATTTTTTAGATAGCTGACTTCAAAATTTTTTTAAACATAAGAAGGAAAATTTATCCCTTAACACCTGATCCCGATTTCCCCTCCTTGTTCTTTCCCAATCCATTTTTTGTTTTTAATATTTATCTTAGTATAATGTATATTTTATTTGTTTTTTTTTGCTTTCATTCTTTTGTGGATGTACCTACATATACAATTTTGTCCTACTTTGTATTCTGGTTGGATGGAAGTAATTGCAATAACCCCGCCAGTGTGCATTATATTTATTTATTCAATATTGTTTCTCGGATAACTAACAGATACTACATAATATTTCAAATATTAATTTAACACGCACCCAATAACAAGTTGCCACATTCTGGAGACTTACGATATTAATCGTCCCACAGATCCAGTCTGAAAACACAATAAAAAACTGTTTCTCCAACGGAACTCTAACCCGGGACCTTTTGGATCAGCAGTCAGATACCTAGCCAACTGAGTCACGTAGGCCGACAAATATTTTTATATTACGATATATTTTTTTCATTCATTCATTCATTTCCGTGTCCAGACCCTATATGCGCCCTCTCCAATATTTTGCGGCCGTCACAGCCTTGTCATTTGCAGCCAGGAGGTCCGCCTCATTGCAAGGCTCTCCCATGAGTGGGCACATCACCAGGTGCGCCGCGTTTTGCTCTTCTCCACATTCGTACGTCATATCCTGCTCATCAATCATCAGTTCCCATCTCTGCATGTTGACCCTACATCTACTCACACCCGTTCTGAGTCTGTTCAGGGCTTTTCAAGTCCCGTATGGGAGTTGGTGTCCGGTTGGGAGGGTCTCGCTTGGTTTTAACCATTCGTTCTCCCCAACCTGTTCCCGCCACAGCTCGATTCTTCTTTCGTGCGGGGTGGTGTGCAATTCATTTGTTTTTGATAGGAAACTGCGTCTTGATCTGAGCCTCGATATTGGGGGGTCGTGCCCATACAGGGGGTGTCTGGGATCGCTTTTTTGTTTTCGCCTCTCTTCCTCGACTGCGACAGTTCTTCGACAGTTTTTCATAATAAATTAATAAATTCAATAAACACAAAGGAAAATTTCTAAGAAATTTCTCGTAAGGGAATACGCGGCAAAAAGATGAGAATCCTGTTTTGAAAATTAAAATATAATATTTCATTAAAATGTACACGGTTTACTGAATTTAGAAATGATATAATTGAAAAGGCGTCGGATATTGTTTTTTTTTTTCGTATTTGAAGAAGAGTCAACTCAGAAATAAACCTAAACGAAAAAATCTGAAAACGATAAAGATCAAAAGTGTTAACAAAATCCATTTATAATTGAGAAAATAAAAAACCTTACGATTTTATTTTATTTTCTATTATAAAATCGCAAAATCCCATGGTGAAATGGAGATGAACTGATAAAAATATAATGCGAATATTTTATGTGATATACGATATGGGGGTAGCACCCATCTCAGTATATCAGGAATGGGGAAATAAATTTCGTATTCTGTTAATGACGTTGTTTCTTAAACTAAAATCTACAAAATTAGTGGACCGTAGACTATACCCCCTATTCAGTAACTATTGTAACTAAAATAGGAACGTTCTTAAATTGTAGATTTTAGATTTACGGTTTTATTTTAGCGTTATAAAGTATCAACTAGGACTAAATGGAATAGGAACGTACCTATATTGGCCGGAACTTTCTTAAAAAGTTACTGAATCAGACGTATAATGAATAATTATGAAAATAATGAAATTTTCGTCATTTTCATAATTATTCAAAATACGTCTAATTCAGTAACTTTTCAAGAATGTTCCGGCCAAAATAAATACCGTTAAACGGTCAACGCATAAAATCGCAAAATCCCATGGTGAAATGGAAATGAACTGATAAAAATATAATGCAAATATTTTATGTGATAGACGATATGGGGGTAGCACCCAACTCAGCATATCAGGTAGGGGGAAATAAATTTCGTATTCTGTTAATGACGTTGTTTCTTAAACTAAAATCTACAAAATTAGTGCACCGTAGACAATACCCCCTATTCAGTAACTATTGTAACTATAATTGGAACCATTTTTGAATTATTAATTAGCTATAAACCACTTGTTTTTTGAGTCACTTCGCGACATGTTTCGGAAGCGCTGTCCTTCCATCGACCGGCGTGTCGAGACTTTTTCGACACGCCGGTCGATGGAAGGACAGCGCTTCCGAAACATGTCGCGAAGTGACTCAAAAAACAAGTGGTTTATAGCTAATTAATAATTTAAAAATGGTTTATATTAACTACCACAAAATATCCGCCGAATCATTAAATGATATTAAAATTGGAACGTTCTAAAATTGTGGATTTTAGATTTACGGTTTTATTTCGACGTTATAAAGTATCAACTAGGACTAAATGGAATAGGAACGTACCTTTATTGGCTGGAACTTTCTTAAAAAGTTACTGAATCATACGTTTAATGAATAATTATGAAAATAATGAAATTTTCGTCATTTTCATAATTATTCAAAATACGTCTAATTGAGTAACTTTTCATGAATGTTCCGGCCAAAATACCGTTAAACGGTCAACGCATGAATGTTTGCGCATTGCATCGACAGCGATGGGTTGTGGTTCGTCAATCTTCGGAAATTGTCGAGAATCATCGGGAATTGTTGGGGATGTATATATTGCGGTTAATATCCAAGGAGCGCAGCTACACCTTTTACAGGAGCCGAAAAAAAGGAAACGATTCTTTGTAGAACCTGAATCTTATGTACCTTTATGAATTCAAAACTTTTTGTAACTTGTAATAAATAAATAAAATAATCGTAAAATAAAAAAAATATCTAATTTCAATATTCATAACAGGGTTGCATACCTCTTTTAAGTAAACATAATCCCAGAGGGACACAGCACGATGGTTCATAGGGTATAAATAAACAAAATGAATAAAGAAACGTCTATTCAACAGACAGCTTCAACCGCATTTGTTATTTATAACATCTTTCTTTGTTCACCATAAAAATACATAGAATATCTCTTCTTTGTATTTTTCTGAGAAAAGAAATACGTATAAAATCCTTTTTACATAGTAATATCATGTGAAATGACCATTATTTGAAGGAGATGTTTAATAAATATCCACTCTTATCTATTAATTCCAATACATTTCGCCATTTTTTATTCCTATCTCCGTTATAATGAAACAAAATCATTACATTTTTATCGTTATTTCGGAAGATGAATGAATATATTATTATTTGTTCTATGAAGCCAAAATGTATTTTATAATTAAGGCTCCTAAATGTACGCCTTTACGTCTCTACACGTATGTATGCGAACATGCCATTACTAGTCACTAAGGTTAGACTCCTTTAATAGAACTTTTTTTTTTCATTGTTAATTTCTTCTATTGATACTATAGATTGTTTGGTGAAATTAAAAGAGACACGTTGACTAGACCCACTAACAGAATCATGTATCCTTGTCACACTCACAAATAAGATAGAAGTAAACTTAAGTGCATTTCTTTCTGTTCATTTTTATCTTTTCCTTATTGTGCGTACGTCAGTATATAAGTGCATCTATTTCTAAGGGAAGAAATTTAGATTCAATTGAATAATATTTTTTACTCGCAAAACAGAATCTAATTTTTTGACACGTATTTAGTCCATCTATTTCTGGCGGCCAATCAATTCGCTACCATATTCTCTGTTCTGTGTAGATACATATTACATATTTTTTTTATTATATCCCTATCAACCCAATTTTTGAACGTTGTTTCAAAAACCAATCATCGGGCAACGTGGCTCAGTTGGTTAGGTATCTGACTGCTGATCCAAAGGTCCCGGGTTCGATTCCCGGTGGAGACACAATTTTTAATTATGTTTTCAGTCTGGATCTGTGAAATGATTAATATCGTAAGTCTAGAAAGTGGCAACTTGTTATTGGGTGCGTGTTAAATTAATATTTGACATAGTACCTGTTAGTTGCCCGAGAAGTAATGTAAAATAAAATAAAACTCAAATGGTTCGGCAAGCGCATAATAATATTGATCACTTTATAACATAAAGTGATCAAGTAAACCAGCCGATAACAGGTCGTATGCCCTGTAAGTGACTTGAGTTATTGGTTTTACTATAATATTCCAAGTCTTGTCAAATGTAGATTCCTACTTAGCAAAAATGTAGAGCTGTTCTTCCTGCCCCCACCACCCGTTCTGTCTATGGGAACAAATAAGGGCTCCTTGGAAAACTTTGAAAGAACAGATAATCCTAAGACCTTGCAGACGCTGCACTTAAGTGTCAAATAGAGCTTATTATCAGAAAACAACTGACTCACAATTCGCTGAAAGTGAAGATACGAGTGAACCTCTATTTGTAGCAAAAAGTCCTGAAAGTCTTGAGGTTGCTTTTCGCTGCTACAAGGCCGGCGTGTCCAATGGGTCCAAAGAAATTCCCTCGGAAATCTTTATTTTATTTTATTTATTTAT
The DNA here is from genome assembly GCA_963576475.1 of Molanna angustata. Classification (NCBI taxonomy): domain Eukaryota; kingdom Metazoa; phylum Arthropoda; class Insecta; order Trichoptera; family Molannidae; genus Molanna; species Molanna angustata. The sequence continues at coordinate 8,880,235 of OY754987.1, read as the reverse complement.
TTATGATCATATAAACATATACATTATTTTAATATAAGATAGCCGCCTCACTAGAATAAATCTGTTCTGAAGCAGCCACCTGTACATTTGTGAAATTATTACATTACAGTAAAAAACAAAAGAATAAGAAATCTATAAAAAATAAACATTAGGAATACTTACATAATTTTAAATTAAAAAATACAGTTTTAAAAGTGAAATAAATAAAAATAAACACAATATAAACAGACAACAAAAAATAATCAGTTAAGAAATTATTGTTGCAACGTTACTTTCATTTTGGGTTCTACCCACATCGAGTAGCCACTTGGTACCACGGGCTTTGAATTGAGTTAACCCTTTAAGGTCCGATGGCAATTTATTATAAATTCGAGGTGCAGTAAATACAAAAAATCTTTGCCCAAATTTAGTATTCATTTTTGGCACCAAGTAGTTACCCGATATTTTACCTCTTGTGTTATTCAAGATGGAGTATTTTTGAGGAGGTTTGCTTTTTAGGAATATAATTAATATTGATCTGGTATAAAGCTGCCTCACATCCAATACTTTGAATTGCTTAAAAAGTTCTTCAGAACAATACCTAAAAGGCTTTTTGTTGATAACTCTTACCACAAATTTTTGTGATTTAATTAGTGGATCCAGTAATGTACGCGCAGCACCACCCCAGGCACTAATTGCATAACTGATAATACTCTGGCACAGAGCGTAGTACACCATTTTTAATAGTGAAATGTTCATAAAGCTACGTAGAATTTTGAATATATATATTAATCTTCGCACCTTGGCGCTAACGTATTCAATGTGTGGGACCCATCTTAGACCGTCATCCAATATTATACCGAGATACTTGATTTCAGTTGCCCTTTCAATAGTCTCGCAGTTAAACTGTAGGGCTGCATTTGTAGAGCAAGTGTGTACTTTAATGAGATTTGGGATGGTGGGGTTCTCTTGTTTGTTGATTGAAAATGCTAAGAATTTAGTTTTTGTGGAGTTAAGAGTTAGTAGATGGTCATCAAGTAGACTCTTGATAGCTGAAATACATTTTTCTGCCCTTTTAAATGTTTCCGTCCATGTAACACCATTAATAATAATGGCTGTATCATCTGCGTAGCTAATTGTGATTTCGTTATCTATAGTAGTTTTTAAAATGTTATTTATATATATATCAAGAACAATATTGGTCCAAGTGTGCTTCCTTGAGGTACGCCATATTTTATGTACATAGGGTTGCTGCGAGTGCCGTTTATTTCTACAGATTGCTTTCTGAGTTCTAGATAGTTCTTGAACCAATCTAGTCGAGTACCAGTGATACCTATCGAATGCAGCATGTTTAAAAGCATGGAATGTGATATGGTATCAAACGCCTTAGACAAGTCTATGAAAATGCCCAGAACCTTCCGTCTTTTGTCCATATTTGTGGCAATATTTTCCACCACCTTTGCAATGGCATCTTCGGTTCCCATATTTGACCTAAACCCGTATTGATTTTCAGAAAGAATTTTATTATTTTCAAGGTAAACCATGAGTCTCTTTTTCACTGCCTTTTCCAGTATCTTAGCAAACCAGCTCAGCAGCGAGATCGGTCTGTAGTTAGTAATCTTCGTTTTATCATCATTTTTGTAGATGGGCTTAATGATTGCCTCTTTTAAGTGATCCGGTACTATACCAGTTTTCAGGCTGAGTGTTGACGCCAATATGTCATTATAATTATTGTCGCATTTTTTATATCAAATGACATATAATATTGTTGCAACTGCTGCCCACCCTACATCCAAAATCAGTCTCCTTTAAAACCGCGTCCTGTCGACACCACCCACATCTCACCCGTTTTACCGCTCCTCATAACTCACCGAAATTCGCCATAATTGTTTTCTTACCGCGTGTGTGTGTGTGGGATCCTAGTGAAAATTGTGACCATCTAACAAGGCAGAGCACCAAGGAAAAGTCAAGTAAGTGAGTGTTCCTTTATCCTTCCTTTGCCTTGCAGTGGTTGCAACGAAACGCCCTTTAAAAATACAGTCCACTTTTCACTTCTACTTAATCTTTATCTTTAATTTCATATCCGCGTCATCATTTTGGTCCTTAACGAGTCGGATTTCATATTCATTTTGGTCCTTAACGAGTCGGATTTCATATTCATTTTGGTCAATCCGAGACGGATATGCTAACATTTTGGTATATCATTCTTGAACCGCATTCATAACTTACATCTCACACATATTACAATTAATAAATATATTAATGTATATTATAATATTAAATATACATATTTAATTTATTTTTATAACATGTCACAGGACATACAAATGTAGGTACATTTGTCGTATACACCACATATTTATTATATATTAAATCGCTCTTCTTTATAATTATTTTCTATGTGATATGCCATTATGTACCTATTTGTATCATAACTTATATAAAGGATTACTCACTTTATAATATTTATATATCAACCTGCTATTAATATATTTATATAACATATCCGCATCAAATATAAAACATAATTCTACCCACTCTGTATAATTTATCCACTCAGCATATATTTATGTCGTGTTAACCGCATCCTTTATAACGAATATAAATAGTTATTAATATAAACTTATTTATATTCAAACCGCATTTATTTATGACACGATATACCTATTTGCCATAGTAAAATGAACATAAAAGGTTATTAATATAAACTTATTTATGTTCAAATCGCATTTACATAAAATTTCCGCTATATATTTTTAATAAGCACTTATTTTTTTAGTGCATAACTAATCCGCATTATACCTACATTATATCAATATAAGTACCTATGTTTATTATATACCTAACCCTAATTATATATTTATATTCTTATTTAAAACTATTAATTTAGTTCATAATCTACCGCAATATATATTTATTTTATATCCTTATTTTTTGTGTTAAAATATTGCTCGGAAATAAATATATTATATTTTAAAGTACCCTACAATTTGATATATAATTCTTGTTACATCGTCAACTGTTTCGACCAAGGCGATAAAAAATATTCTTGTATTGCATCGAGTCAATAGGTACGTACTACTTCTATCAACGATAATAATAAAAACGTGTTAGAATTCGGCCGAACGAAACAAGCGGAATATGCGCCGACTGTTTAATATTATGTATTCAAAATTAAAGTTAAATTATTATTTGTTGAATTGATAGTTTTATGTTATTGCTCAACATATTATTATTACTATTATTAATTATTTATTAAATTATATTTATTAAATTACTATTACCCACTTTCTTATTTTCCGCGCCGTCTTTCTATACATTTTCATATTATAAAAATTTAATTATTATCTTTTATACTTACTTAGCTTTTAATTATACATATTTTGACGTGCCTATTATTTAAGTATATCTTTAATATATCGCAATTAGAGAAAATATAAATTCTTAAAATGGACGTCGATAAGAGCTTACTATTGCAAATAGCATTAGAAAAACTGAATTATATTTTTTCGTGCTTGCAAATGATTCATGATCGCTCTACCAAGGTGCAGAATGTACAAGATAATTTAGATATAATTTCCGCCGCAGTTTGTATTGACACACTGCGTATTGAGTTTGATGAAACGTTGGAAGAGTATAATATTTTAAATATGCGATTGAATAATGGAGAACCAGAGTTTGACATGTGGAATTCTTTCGAAGACATGTACTGGAGAGTGAAATATGTTATGTCAAAAATTGAATCTGACTCAAAAACGGCGTTAGACCAAGAGAACTTCTATTCAAGAGACATATATTCTCCCGATAGCTTATATGATGAAAGTCTAATTGACGTAAAAAACCCGCATCCGCATCAACCGCATGTCGCCACTACTGAATCTAATTTAACTACCGCACTCGCGCTCTGTTCAAATCCAATGACCGCGCCGCCACCTGATATTACGCAATCATCAGGTGAGCAGCTTCCCCTCTCTCATCCGCATAGACCGCATTCCGCCACCAGCGTATATTCTTCGACTCTTTTACATAATGCCGTGCTTTGTTCGACATCTATAACCATGCCGTCACCTGCAGTAATGCAATCGTCAGGTGAGCATCTACCTTCCTCGCATCCGCATAAACCGCATTTCGCAACCAGTGCATATTTTTCAACCGATTTGTATAATTCCGCATTCGGTTCGTCATCCATATTCATGCCGCCACCTAGATTAATGCAATCCTCAGGTGAGCATCTACCTTCCTCGCATCCGCATTTCGCCACCGGCGCATATTCTTCGACCGATTTTCATTCCGCACTTTGTTCGACATCCATAACCACGCCGTCACCTGCAGTAATGCAATCGTCAGGTGAGCATCTACCTTCCTCACACCCGCATAAACCGCATTTCGCCACCAGTGCATATTTTTTAACCGATTTGTATAATTCCGCATTCGGTTTGTCATCCATAATCATGCCGCCATCTGCATTTACCCAACTGTCACTTGAGCAGTTTTCTTCTCCGCATCCGCATATACCGCATACCTTCGCCAGTGTATTGTCTTCGACTGCTTTACATAATTCCGCACTTGTGCTTCGTTCGACTTACACTGGTTCGCCATCACCTGCATTTATGCAACCGTCAGATAAACATCTATATATTCCGCATCCGCACAAGCTACATGTTACCGGTAATGGATCTGCTTCAACCGCAGTTCCTAATTTGGTGCTCGGTTTGTCATATTTTACCTCGCTGCCGCCTTTATTCACGCAACTGTCAGGTGTGCAGCCACCTCTCCCCCATCCGCATGCCGCAGATAGGGCATCTACTTCTCATAATTCCGCACCCGTGATCAGTTTGACGTCCTTTACCGCGTGGCTGTCTTTGTTTACCCAGTTATCAGTTGAACAGCCATCTCTATCGCATCTGCACGACCTGCATGTCGCTGCAATTGTATTTACTTCGACAGTTGAATATAACTCGCTCTGCTCGCTTAACGCATTGTCGCACACTAGTGTGAATATATCAAACGATAATCGCACACTTAGCGCCCAACGTAACGAGAACACAACTTCATTTCTCACAACGACAGTCGAATCTGTTTATGACGCTCATGATGTTAAACATAACATTAGTTGCTTATTAGATGGTGCATCTCATAGTAACTTTGTGACATCAGAGTTTTATAATAAACTGAAATTAAATATTTACCTAAATAATATATCGGTTCGAGGTATCGGTGCCTCTAATAAATATACAAATAAATTTGTTTATTTTCAATTCTCATCGAAATACAATAAAGACATAAAATATAATATTACGTCGCTCGTTGTCGATAAAATTAACAATAATTTACTTTCAATACCTATCGATGTCTTCGTGTTACTTTTCCATTCCGCTGTAATTCTGCGCACTATACAGATTACAATCAGTTACGTTATTATGGAAACTGTTCCCGCTTTATTTAACCAAGAAAATTTAACTATAGCCTGCTGTACCACAGTATTTGACTTTATCGAATTTGATATAAACATGTCAAATAATGGTTTCTGGCAAATTTATAAATCGCAATCCGCTGTACCGCTCACTCTATCTTTGGAAAGGATTGAGAGTGAATACCTTTTTCGATCTGCGTATGATGCAGTTATATATGATAAATATCTCGAGAAAGAATATTTATCACCCGCGTCCGCTCATGACTTAATTTATCCCGCTTATACTTTAACATACCCCGCTTATAAATTAATTTATCCCGCTAATAATTTTATTTATCTCGCTTATGATTTAATTTACCCCGCTTGTATCATTATACCGCTCTACGTAATAACACAAAAGGTCATGTCTACGACCAAATTACGCAAGAATGCATCACTCAATGATGTACTTTATTGTAGTCCAGATTTACAAGGTGATCAGTTTACTATTATTTTTCATTTTCAGCTATCTCATATAGCACTCTCCGCTGATAGTAAACTGATGTTTTTGCAAGTGGCAATGAATGTCCATGATCGTCATTTCCGACTTATAATTAATCGCCTTAAGTCACAGAATCAGTTCACAACATATCACTTTAACAGGGTTTGTTTTGAACTCATGTTCAGGTCATGCCATACGCTTCGCTTCATGAAGAAACTTAATAAATTTAAAAATGCTTTGAATAGTATTTCCGCGATTCGTAGTGCTAATGTTCCTTATAAATTTAATAAAACCGCACAACATAGGATTTTGAGCGTAAATTATTCAAAAATAAATAATAATTTTGATTTTATATTTATTGCTTCTTATTTGAAATTTATTAAACGCACTATATTAGCTACTGTTATTAAGATATGGGACGTAACTGGACCAGTAGCGCCTGTCGTTCTATTCGCTAAATTAGTAAGAAAAGAGCTATGGCTATTAAGACTAGACTGGAATGGCAAACCGCACAGCCGCATCATAAATATTTGGGATATGTTCTGTTCAGAGCTTCCACTCTTTAATAAAACAAAAATACCGCGTACCTTAGGTATGCGTAATGATTTATGTGAATTGTGCCTTTCTTATGTGTACACTTCTTGTCAATCAGCGCTACCGATACGGAGTTATCTGAACAAATGATAGTCCTTAAAATTCAAAATAATTTCATCATATTATATGATGTATATATGTATACTTTATTTTATATATAATATTACTAAGTATCTTATATTATGATAATTTAACATTATTTACTTTATTATATATATTTTTTTATGTATAATTCCACGCATTGCATCACACATAACACATATTTGCATCACGCATTTCACTTTTTTTATTTAAACTTCCACGCATCGCATCATACATACTTGCATCACACATTTCACTTTTATTTAAACTTCCACGCATCGCATCATACATATTCGCATCACGCATTTAACTTTTTTTAAAGGTGACCCTTTAAGGGCGGGGAAAATGTTAACGCCAATATGTCATTATAATTATTGTCGCATTTTTTATATCAAATGACATATAATATTGTTGCAACTGCTGCCCACCCTACATCCAAAATCAGTCTCCTTTAAAACCGCGTCCTGTCGACACCACCCACATCTCACCCGTTTTACCGCTCCTCATAACTCACCGAAATTCGCCATAATTGTTTACTTACCGCGTGTGTGTGTGTGGGATCCTAGTGAAAATTGTGACCATCTAACAAGGCAGAGCACCAAGGAAAAGTCAAGTAAGTGAGTGTTCCTTTATCCTTCCTTTGCCTTGCAGTGGTTGCAACGAAACGCCCTTTAAAAATACAGTCCACTTTTCACTTCTACTTAATCTTTATCTTTAATTTCATATCCGCGTCATCAGAGGTTAAATATGTGCAGAAGTGGTTTCAGAATAAAGTCCTTAATTTCCATCACAGTTGAGCTTGATATCATATCATGACCATTTGCACAGTTTTTACGAAGTGATGAGATATGTTTTGATAGTTCACTTGTAGTTAATCTATAGAAGTTAAAACTGTGTTGTGTATGGGGATACATAGCAGTTACTTTTGCATGCTGCCTGTTCTGTTTTTTATATTTGATTACTTTGTAGAGTTCTTGTCGGAGTGTCGAAGAAAATGAAGAGCTTAGAAATATTAGATTATTCACGCAGCTCTCGTTTAAATCTATTTTGATTTCTAATAATTATATTTTTATTTTATTTTATTTTATTCAAAGTATACAAACGAAAACTGGACAAAATATACAGGTGATACAAAATTAAATAAAAAATAATCATGCCCAGCATCACTTACATGTATACATTATTACTATTTCATATATTTATGTAGTGTAGAAGAAAAAAGAAAACAGTAAAAGTCAGATATGTGACATGTGAGTGGGGAGTGTGTAGTATATACAAAAGTAAAGACGTGACATTTCCCGGGTACTCTAAACTTCACAAAATAAATCTGTTTTGTTTCTCTGGTAATAAAAAAAAGGAAAATAACGGAAGACAATATAACTTTCTCTTTATATTTCTTACACTATATCTCCTCGCGTCTCTTCAATGTTCAGTACATACATCCTAGTGATTTATGTTGGCTGTCGATCGCAGACACAAATTGGAGGGAATTCAAAAACAAAACGGCAGATTTTCACAATCGATCGAAAAGCACAAAAAAACATCACAGCATTAATAGTAATAATAACAGTCACAGTCTCCTGAACCATTAACATAAACACTAGACAAACTGTAGAAAATCTTGCACTAGTACTTACAATAGAACCACAAATAATAGTAGGTAACACACAAGGACAAAAAACTATACATACCTTGAACCTATACTACACAAGCATAAACGAGACACATCTTAAATTTTCTCTAAAGTCTTTCATCAACAAAATCAAAAAAATATATATTTAATTGGCTATTTAACAAGGGCTGAGAACAGAGCGAAACATTATTACACAAAATGAACTGAAAATATATCTTTTACACTTACATAATACTATCTTCCAGCTTGAATCATAATCATCATCATCATAAGCTTGATTAGTCTGGGTGGGCCTTGGCTGAATCCAGGAGTCTCCTCCATTCCTGTCTATCCGTTGCCTTCGTTCTCCAGTTTCTAATATCTATTGTGGAAACATCGGCATTGACACTGTCCATCCACCGAGTCGTCGGTCTTCTTCGACCTTGTCGCTCGGGAAGTGTGAGGCGTTTTGGGGGGTTGTCGTCGTCCATTCGGATCATGTGACAAGCCCATCTTAAGCGCCCTATCTTGATTGAAATGATCACATGGGGCTCTTCATAGGTCTCATATAGTTCCCTGTTGTATCGACGACGCACATCAGTATTCTCTATTATTGGCCCGTAGATCGTTCGAAGGATCCTTCTCTCAAAACCAGCTATGGATCCTTCAGTTTGTTTAGTCATCACCCAGGTTTCGGAAGCATACGTGAGAACCGGCTTGATGAGTGTTTTATACAGAAGGATCTTTGTGTTTCCAGCAGGAATACAATAAGTATAGTGACATTGGCCTAGTAGAGTGTCGTATCCAGAATTCACTACAAAATCAATCAATAAATTTATGGGGTACAAATAAAATAATTTATTTAATACATTTTAAAAAAATATTACTGAGATTCTAGATCCTGACACTGAAATAAAATGCAGAATAGAATGAAAAATCTTCTGCTCGACGACAATATCAACTTAAAGCTGAGACAAAGAATGGTCAAGTGTTATGTGTGGTCATCAGTTCTGCTTTATGGGGTGGAGGCGTGGACTCTCAAGGTTAATATTATAAACCGCCTTGAATCATCATTTGAAATGTGGATCCACCGCAGTATGCTGAGAATATCGTGTATACAAACAAACAATACCAATCAAGAGTATAAGATATAAATCGAATGAATTATTTGCTATTCCTATTTGTAAGACTAATTATGCGCAGAACTCTTTTGTCAGACGTAGTTGTAAATTGTATAATTCTGTCACTAAGTCTGAAATCGATATTCTAATGACGATTTTGCAGCTTTTAAAAGAAAACTTTATAATGTTGTGTGAAAAAATTATTTTTAACTTATATGTGGGTACGTATTAACTGTTTTCTTTTTTTTTCATTTCTTGACTGGTTAATTGACTCAAATGACTGGTTATTTATTATATTTTTTTGTTTTTTTATTATGTTATGTTTTATTTCAATCTTGTTTATTCTTCCTCCTGCTACAACTAATGTTCTTTTTCTTCATAAAGTATTTTATTGTTAACCATTTATGGAAACTTTGCTGGTTTATTTGATTATTATTTTGTACCATTACAATTTATTAATAAAACTGTATGTTTTCTTGATAAATAAATAAAAAAATAATAAAAAAGAGCTTATACTGCGTTTTAGTTATATAATGTAAGTATCTACAAAAAATTATAAGGAATATTTTTAATAAAATTGTTGGTATAAAGATTGCTTTGTGTTATAAAAAATCAGAACAAATAAGGAATTAATTCAACTTACTTCATTTTAATTATTTTCTTATATTTTCTTAGTTATATGATATGAAATTGCGCGTATATTTTCTCAGTTCACTCTCTTCTTTTATCATATATTTAATCTGTTTATAATTTACTTTCTGAGTGGTTAACATACGTTTATATATATAAGGACAAACGGGTGACATTTTGTGGAAATACAAGTGTACTTCCACCGAGATTAATGGGCCAAGTTACTGCTTTAAACAGCTCACCGGAGACCTAGACTAACTAAGATTTTCAAAGGCAACCTAGATGTACATATACACCTTATTTTTTTCCTTTAAAATATCATTCACATGGTCATGCCATACCTTTCTAGGACGACTACAGCTATTCACTTCATTTCCATACAATATTAAAAAAAGAAATATGTCCTCACAATGTTTAGTTAGTGTCAAAATATGTGAAGGAAATAAACGATTCCAAAACTAATTTTCCATATTTGTATATGGAAATAATATAATCTACATACAGCAAGGCTTTATTGCGTAGATTTTGGGTAAATATCTTTCCATAGCAGGCGCATATTATTAATATAATTACTTGTTGGCGAAAATGGGATTAAAATTATAATTCCTGTATTATGATGTACATCTCACACATAATGTAGGTACACTGTACATCTTATTAAGTTATATTCTTAAGCCCGCTGTGACAAAACATATACAGGTTCAAAATTATTAATAAATAACTATGATGTAAACATTTTTGTCGCTATTGGATTCATTAATATTAAAACGTTGTGGTTGCAAAATTAAAAGCTTAAATTTTGTTACGTTTGTATTTAAGCTCAGACCTCAATGTCTTATTACATAAACAAAACACAGAAAACATCAATACATTATTTCAAAATAATAAGTTTTATAATGTTATTTATTACCTCACTAGACGAAAATAAGGGGGGGGGGCTACTCATGACACAGTCTTAATACGTTCTTAGCTTGCCTTTAATCTTAAAAATGCATAAATCACTACTCGATCATACCTAATCAAATATTAATTTTTCTCTACATTTAATAATGAAAATTTGTTGATATCTACGTTAAGGATGAAATTGTCATTATCGGTTGTGTAAATTAATAGTATTTTTTAATTAATTTAGCCTCAAAGATTGCTTAAGTCTGGAGCTGATCTTAATTTTACTGTAATCAACTTCATGAGTAGACCTGCTGTTCTGATCACAAGTTAAAGAAACAGAGCCGACATATTAAAATAAGAGCTGACACAAGAAAATACAGAGGTGATATAATAAATTACAGAGCTGACATAAGAAAATACAGAGCTGACATAAGAAAATATCAGAGCTGACATAAGAAAATACAGAGGTGACATAAGAAAATATCAGAGATGACATAAGAAAATACAAGGGTGACAAAAGAAAATACAGAGCTGACTTAAGAAAATACAGAGCTGACATAAGAAAATACAGAGCTGACTTAAGAAAATACAGAGATGACATAAGAAAATACAGAGATGACATAAGAAAATACAGAGATGACATAAAAAAATACAGAGCTGACAAAAGAAAATACAGAGCTGACAAAAGAAAATACAGAGCTGACAAAAGAAAATACAGAGCCGACAATTGCTACGACTTTATTACTAGGCTAGATAAAATAAGAGTGTGCGATAGGAGTGTGCAAAGAAGAATCTCCAAAATTGAGATGGTACGGACATTTTTGTAGAAATCACCGGAACATATAGGGAGCATACGCCAAAAATTAAGTCTGAATAGTAAATTTTGAAAATGTTTTCCCCAGTACCCTCAAAAGATGCGTCTTTGAAATAATGAACAGGTTATTTTCAGATCTTTATTAAATTGCGTGAGTTTTTGAAATTTGAATTTGTTTATTACTTTTCTTGTATAATTAGTTTTGACAAAACACTTTTTTTATTGTAAGTAACTAAAAATCTACACAGCCTATGAAGTAGATTTTTTTCCTTTTTTTATTTATTTCCAGTGTTGCTTTTAAAAACGAGTGGGTTATAGCCAACGCTATACTCTTCACGGCTTTCTATATTCTTGCTATTTAATAAAAACGAAATTTTAACTCTTTGTAATGAAAAAAAAATGTGTATCACAGATTTAGTGATATACAATACTTAATTATAATATACATACATACCATCACGACATGTTCTTCACGGGGTTGGCAGAGAGAACCGAACGCCACTTATTCATCGCCATCTTGACACACATTCATCGCCTCGTCGACATTCATACATCGTCTTACATATATTCGTCTGTTGTTCACGCTTCTGAAATTTCCGTCTTTCAAAATACCGTTCTCATGGACATGGCGGCCCTGACCTCTCAAAGCTTTTTCTTGTTAAAAAAATACAGTAGAAGGTAATTTAGTGTGCATATTTGTGTATAGTCGTATGCCCAAGATATACAAGGGCCTTAAGAACATACATTCTCATACAAATATATTTTTTTTTTTTGTTTGCGTTTTTTGTTTATTTTTTACATATTTTTTAAATATTAGTTACATGATTTTCATTATTTTTTACATGTTTTTTGTTTATTTTTTTACATATTTTTACATGTTTTTGTTTATTTTTTTTACATATTTTTGAATGTTTCTCGCATGTTTTTTTTTAAATATTTTTTTTTTAAATGTTTTTCATTATTTTTTACATATTCTTACATGTTTTCACCTTTTTTATATTGTTATTAATTTTTTATTTTCATTTTATATATTTGTTTGTTTTTATTTGTTTTTTTTTTAATTCTGTTGTTTTTAATATATTATGTATACTTGTATGTGTAAAAGGTTATCAAACCGTAAATTGAAATAAAATAAAATAAAAAAATAAAAAATAGGTACTTTTATTGACAATCATTTTAATATCTCAATCGATACGAAGTTGGAATATTGTAGAAGAACCAGGAACTCAAGGCACCTACGGGTCTTACGACCTAGAATTGGCAGGTTAAAAGCAAGGTACCTACACAATAACAAATTATTCAGGGAGTTGGTTGAGCCATGGATTAAACAGGTTTGTAAATTTTAAAATACCATACAAAAATAGTATTTACAAATACTTTTTGGCATTCGCGGTTCAATATGTATGTATGAAAACAAAATATTGCTATTTTTGTTCTGAATTTCCGGGGCAAACTACAAAAATATCAGTAGAAATCAACTCAATAGAAATTTATAAATGAATAAAACGAGTGGGTTGTGATCAACGCTAAACTCCTCACTGACAAATCATTCTATAAAGTATTCAAAATTTATATGGAAAATATTCATCATTTATGAAATGAGTTTGTTTCATTATTTTTTTATTTAAATATTTTATTTTGAAAACTTGATTTTCTTCAATACCATTTTATGAAGGTGAGGTGCCTTTTTACCTACTTGAAAATACAAATTTCAAATTTTAAGTTTCCTGAGCTTGGGGTCATTTAGAAATATTTGACAGTTTTGAGAAGCACTATTCAGATATTCTTCAAAATCTAATCGGGTCTAAGTGAATATTAGATATACAAATTTGCAAAATTTGAATAGAATCGAATGAGTACTTTATGTAGTCTATAATCGATAAAGTAAAATGAAAACGCCGTACATAGCACACACATACAGATACATTGTGATGAAACTTTCAGAATACAATCTCAGCATGATGGTAGTTGATAATCTGCAATAAAAAGATAGGCTTAAAAATTGCGAAATCATAACTCCCCACTATATCCCCTTGGGTTAGTGAGGAGTGAAAAACGTATGAACATTATTACCTTAATTTTTTCAACGTTTGAATCTGTCACTTCATGATAGAACTCCATAATCAACTTAAAGTAAAACTAGTTGATCATTACCTTAATTAAATCGCGCAATAAAATTTGATGCTGTATAAAGCATGGGGCTAAACATTTATTTATTGATCACCATGGAGAATTTCTTTATCAGCCTCCATTAATATCATTTAAACCATAGTGTCTTTCCCGTTTGATAGATAACCTCATTTTTCACATCTCTTCCGTTTCTTTGGCTTCGCGTCCGATAAAACCTTTTCATTCTATCGGCACCATTGCTTCAATCGAATCAATCATTGGCTCAATGCACTAACGATATTCTTCCATTCTTTCTTTCCACAAACTGCTCACGACTACATTCAATAAAACGGATTGGATATTAGCGGTTGGCCATTAAAAGAAAAATGCCTGATACGAGGAGATGGAAAATTTATTGCAGTGTTCGCCGCTGAAGAAAAATTCTATAAATAAAGTTTAAAAATCTAAATTGGTTACCTAGTTGGGATAAATTGTCACTTTCACTTTGGCAATTACATAGCTCGATTAGTGTGGTGTATTAGACTAATACGTGGTATTGCCCCCTTAAGGATATAAATACGGAAGAGACGATATTCGCGGCGTCTTGTCGCTTCCGCGCGCTATACAGATAGTTAGGTATATAACAGTGTAGGTACTGGTTCGGCCAAGAGCTCTGCTACGAATAAACCAAGTATAATGTTACATATGTGTTCATATTAACCCCACACCAGGACAATTCAATAAAAATAAATTGTAATTAATTAGTTGCTTTTCCTAGCAATGAAAAAATAAATAATAAGTATTAGTTTGTACAACATCGTTGATTTTTATTTAACATACAAAATGAAATGGTAGATATATTTAATAGATCGAATATTGAATGATTAATTGCATATACGCAAACATTGGATTTTTTCCCTGTCGGGAGTCAAATGATATTTTTATTGACTAACTTTTTTTCACATCTCAATAGAGACGAAATTGGGATATTATAGAAGAACCAGAAACTCGAGGCACCTACAGGGCTTACGACCTGTCATCGGCTGGTTTACGTGATCACTTTATGCGCTTGCGCAACATTCACTAATCATGCCTTCTTATTGAGTTCCCTTATCAATGTAATTTTTTAAATTTCTATATATTTGAATAGTGTGTAACAATTCACAATAAGCAACTATGAAGTAACGGAGAAACCTCTTTTGTAACGCCATCTATTTAGAAATTGGTTAATTTGTTAACAATGAAAGCAACAGTCCTTATAAATGAGGTGACGGTGTCTCGCAAAGATGTCACCGCTGAACTGCGCCAGAAATATTATTTCATTTTTAGCTTGTTAACCTACTAGTTCCAATATGTATGTAAATCGAATATTTTTTCATTGCATATAGTTGAGTTTCTGGTTTTTCTATAATATCCCAACTTCGTCTCTATTGAGATGTTAAAAAGTTTGTCAATAAAAATATCATTTGACTCCCGACAGGGAAAAAATCCAATGTTTGCCTATATGCAATTAAAAAAATATTCGATGTATGTATGTCCACACATATTTTCTTTGAATGAATATTTATCTATCCGAATGAGTTTCCAAAAACTAAAATAAACCTGTACAAAAGATCCTTGTATCAAATTATAAAAGTATTTACTTTGATTTCGGCTCTAATATCTCCTATACATAATATAGTAAATGGAAACGAAACAAAACCATTTTCTTTGGACAAATTTGTTTAGGAAAAGCAAACAATATATTAACTATTGTATGCTTAAAAGTACTTTACCGAGGGTCTTCTTGTGAATGTGGATGGTCACTCAAGTAGAATATTTCATTATCGGACAATACACAATGAACTATGGATGCTTAAAAACGATATTCGTCCATAGTTCATTGTAATGGCAAGGACACAAGGTCGATATTCCAAGTTAAGTCTATAGATATTACCACGGGAGATGCTCAGAAGAACTTGCATTCCTGGTCCCTCTTCCACCCATTCACAATAGAGACTCTCGTTTAAATCAATCTCAACAACCGTTAACAGTAAACCTTCAATACATATACACGAACTTCAATACATATGCAACTCTTTTATTAACACAGTTGCCCGGCTGTGGAACGATCTTCCGAATCCTGTGTTTCCACCTTCCTACAACCCGGATCTTAAAACCCGAATTAAGAAGAAGACGAAAAAGAAGAAGAAGAAGAATGAGTAAAGAACGTCTGAAGATATATGAATGAAAAGAGTAGATGCAATGTATGTGTACAAAAAGACCAACATCCGCCCGTCTTCAGAGATAGAGGCCTCGTCAATCCTACATACGTACCTACATACATACCATCACGCCATGTCCCTCATGGGTTATGCAGAGAGAACCGAACGCCACTTATTTCTATCTTGACATACATTCATCGCCTCGTCAACATTCATACATCGTCTTATACATGTTCGTCTTTTGTTCACTTTTCATTTCCGACTTTCAAAATACTGTTCACATGGACGTGCCATCCATTTTTTGGGCGGCCCCGACCTCTCATTCCATTCCTGTCCGCAATGTATATTTTCTTAGTCAGGCGTTCCTTATTCATTCTCCCCATGTGGCCAAACCAACTCAATGTGTTCACTTTCATTCTATTAATAACATCTTTCTTTATCCTACATTCTTTCCTTATGTCCTCATTTCTGACCCTGTCATACATCGTTCTATTACAGATTCTTCTTAGCGATCTCATTTCACCTGCATTTATTCTACTTTCGTGCGACTTCTGCCATGTACAGGTTTCACTTGTACACGTCAAGGTTGGCACTAAGATAGCGTTATGAATGGCAACTTTAGCATCCTTTGATATGTTGCGGTCATTCATAATTGGTCTTAGTGCTCCATTCACTCTGTTTCCTGCCATAACTCTTCTTTCGATCTCTTTATCGAGTCGTCCGTTCCGTTGAAATATGCTTCCCAAGTACACATATTCGTCGACTTGCTCGAGCCATTCGTTCTCTACTCTTATTTTACACGCTGTCATTATCAATTCGTCCATTCCTTTGAAAACAATCCTCATTCCGTCCTTCTGTTGAAATCAAATCTCGTCAATCCTCATATTTGTCTGTGAATAACGCAGGCGTAATAAATTAATGTAAAAATAAATTTTAAATAAGTATTGAACAAAATTATAAAGAGCCTTAAGAGGTCTCTGGGTATTTTGAAACATATTAAATTGATATCATGCGTGTAAATAAATTTTGCTCATTTCTAGAGTCAATATTATTCATGATATAAACGTTGTGTAATTTATGTGTGTTTATATAAACGGCGCTAATGAAACATTTTCCTCCCTGTCTTAGCTTAATCTTATCTACTCTGTTCTCAACTCCATTCCACTCCCATATCCTCTAGCAGTAATAATAATTAAGGATCAGATAATAGATTACGAATTTGATGTATGGAGATACTAGTACTGCGCGTTTTGAATGGCACGGAAGCAAAATGTGCCTATATCCTTAAAGCTTAAAAAAACGTTTTTTTTAGACTGCCTCAGACTGACATGGCAGATACACAATAAGTATGCATTACAAAGGTTTTCGTTTTTGTAATAATTTGCCAGAATGTGTGAAGGAAGTGTCTAGCCTTACCGCTTTTCATCGCCTAGATTTTAAATACATAAAAGAAAAAATATTATAATATATATTTTATTACTTAACATTTTTCCCCCATTACCTACATAATGAGTCCACAATGGCGAGCATATTGCCGTGTGACAATATCTTCCAACCAATCATATCCATTTGATGAAGTAAGTTGTGTTAATGGCACGTACGTATCAATTTATGTGATAAAAATATATTTATTTATAGAAACATATAAAACAAAAAATAATATAAAAATAATAAAAAGACGAAGGGAAGAAGAGAGGAGGGGGAAAGAATATAATCAGGAGACAAATTTATTATACATTATTTGTTACTTTTTTTGTGTTATTTGATGTATATTGAATATTTTTCTTGTTTTTAAATATGTAAATCATTCTATTTAAATATGTTATTTTAATTTTATTTGTTTATGCTAGATGTAATAAATTGTACTTTTTTGTATTTAAATTAATTAAAATAAATATACATATTTCGGACAAAGAAATGCATCATTTATCGCTCCACGAATTTATAATACTTTACCTATGTCTCTCAAGGTAATAACTTCACATACATTATTTAAAACAAGAATAAAAAAATATATAGGGAATTACGGAAGGACAGAAATTGCCCAAATATTAAACATCCAACAATAATTCTGAGAAATAATATTAAATAATATAACTACACGCTACACAAGCTGGTTCGAGGAGAGGATTGTCTTTACATTGCATCTTATTTTAAGACAAATAAACTCTAAAACATTTCTCTTTTTTTATTAGATTTATTTCAAAGAAGAAATCTTGATTTTGTATTTTATTTGATTTGTGACTCAAGTCAAATAATATTGTTACTGAGTATATACGTTGAGAAGACCACAGAGCAAATTTTAATGTCAAACTGCTACATAACATAAATGACAACAACGGGTTATATTATGGTAGAAATAATATTAGAATAATAACATATCAAAATTTACTGTATCAGTTTATACTTTTGTGTTTAAGATATTGGTAACTATGTAATATTGTAATTTACTGTGTTGTGATGTCTGGTGTCCGCTCTATGTAACTATGTATAACCAAAATGTCAAATATTTGGCTTGGTAAAATTGTAAACTGCTAGCCCTAGAACAGGGTTACCTAGTTGGGCAGCAGTAATCTTCATAATAGTCTTTGTGATAAAGGTGTGAAAAATAAATAAAAATAAAAAAAATATTGTACGTTTAAGGACGTAATGCTATTAAGTAATTTAATATAGAGCATAAGAAATAATTTACAATTTTTTTTTATATAAAAAATGAATATGTCCTTGTTAAACAAGTACATATACATCTTCCTACGTTCCCTAAAATAAGCAAATAAATGCTTGTGCTATAGGTGAACGAAATCGGTCGAGGCAGGATTCGAACTCGCGACCACTGGATTACTAACCCAGCGCGCTAACCGCTCTGCCATAGACCCATCCATTTAAAATAGCACTTAATGCTTCGGGAGAGCACTCCTTTGATCGATAGGTGTATTCCAACTGTCGATTCGTTCATGAGAATTCAATTCTCATAATAGAATCGACATTAATAAGCCAAGATGCGTGTACGAAGGAAAATTTTGTATGGTGTAGTGAACTTTTGCATGCTAATAACACCAACTAGAGGCCTCGCAGCATATATGTTCCGGTACATAGATTTACTCAGAATTCGGAGTAGAACATTTTATGTGAGATTTGTGTGTGTGTGTGGGTGTGTGGGTGTCCGGTGTCCGTCCCCCCTTATAACTTTTGATCCGCTCAATTTACAGAGCCCAAATTTTCAGTATATATAAAAAGTTATAGGCCTACTAAACTTTTATACTCAGAATTGTAAATTTTTGTTTCAGTCAGGGGTTAATAACTTTTGAAATTTTAGTTTATTTTTCCATATATCTCAGAAACCATAAAAGCTAGAACGCTGACAATTGGTAAAAAGATAGACAAATAGAAAATCTCATATTCGTTTTTTTTTTTAAATTCCAGGGTTTCTCAAGCATTTTTTATAAAGAAAAATATTTTTTTTATGATAAATTTATGAGTTTAAGTGCCTATATTTCGATTTTTTTTAAAATATCGAAAAAAGCCGAACACCCCAACTAGATAATTTAATTTTATATAAAAAAATATTAACATGTATTAGCACATCTCAAATTTTTTTTAACAATTTTAATAAAAATTGAATTTAGTGACGACATCACATCATACAATTTGTATGGTAGTCGCCTATACACAATATGTAAGAAGACTTACTAGTTTGATACTTAAATCTCCAAACATACATACATACCATCATACTGTTTTCATATTCTGTGTAGGAAAAACAGACTGACCTCCATACTAGCCTATCCTGACAAACATACCTATATGTTTTATATAGAAAATAAAATATCTTCAAATATTTATTAATTTGTGTTGTTTATAGTTTGGTACGTATTCTTTGATTATGCATACTATCGCCATCGACAGTTGAATCTCATGTGTTACATGCAACTAGTATAACTAAGTGAGTATAAGTAAGCTGTGTTTCTCGAACAAAGATTAAAGTAAGACTATAGTTGAAATACTTTGATTTCATTAAATTCTTTTGGTTGTGTCTTATGCCGTCAAATAGCACAATTTCGAACAATTTACGAAATCAAAGTATTTTAATCATACTTTTACTGATACTTTTGTTGAAACAAACCACTCTCAGTATTCTTTTAAATCAACTACATTTTTTTTCAATAAAAAATGAATATGTCCTTGTTAATAAGTACATTTCATCTTCTTACGTTCCCTAAAATAAGTAAATAAATGCTTGTGCTATAGGTGAACGAAATAGGTCGAGGCAGGATTCGAACCCGCGACCACTGGAT
The DNA here is from genome assembly GCA_963576475.1 of Molanna angustata. Taxonomy (NCBI): domain Eukaryota; kingdom Metazoa; phylum Arthropoda; class Insecta; order Trichoptera; family Molannidae; genus Molanna; species Molanna angustata. The sequence continues at coordinate 8,860,014 of OY754987.1, read as the reverse complement.
TACTAGCCCAACGCGCTAACCGCTCTGCCATCGACCCATATGTAGCTTAGTGGTATTTAGCGAAGTAATATTCGTGATCATGGGAGACTACAAAGTAACAATTGAAAGCCTGGGGGGGGGCAAGTCTGGTCCAACCGGCGTAGGTAATCAAATCCCTAGTGATTACCCATATCACGGATATAATTATCATATGGAGTTCTATGACATCTAAAGATATTATAGAACTCCATATAATAATTATACCCGTGATATGGATAATCGTCAGGGTTTTGATTTCGCCGGTTAGACCAGACTTGCCGCCCCTGGTTTTTTATTTAAATATATTTTTTTAATAATATTTTATTAAATCGATTATCGAAGAATAATTGATATGTTATATTACGAGAATCGATTTCATTGGAATTCAAAACCTTTTTCATGTTAGGTAGGCAAAATTGCAAATGGCGAATTTAATGTTACAACAATTATAAATAAACTAAATTTTAATGTAACGCATAAAATACCCAGAAAAAATGGTATTCTTTAGCTACATGTCTCCAAATACAAACACGACATATTACTAGGTATTATTTAACTCAAAATTTTCTAATTCAATAAAAATAAATAAAGGCCATAAAATTGATGAAACATTTGAAATGGAAGAAAAAAATAGAAACATGGATTAAAAACAATGGCATAATATATTGCGGAAACATCATCAAGTTAAAATAGTTTAGATTTTTATTTTATAATGGTCGTCATACCAGTAAAAAAAGAAATTGCAATAAAAAGGAAGTTAAAATAAATGGCAATGTCACTACAGACATTGCCATTTTATGAATGTGCCTTTTTAGCCATTTAAAAATAAAAATATCTAATTTTAAATTTCCTGATCTTGGGGCACATTGATATATTTAACTGTTAAAAAATTGAGAAGCAAAGATCAGATAGACTTCAAAATCTCAGGGGGTTCTAAGTGAGCATTAAATATAGAAATTTGCGAAATTTGAAAAGAATCGAATTAGTACTTTAGTCTATAATCGATAAATTAGAATAAACACGTCGCACACAACTATCATCATCATCATCATCATCAGCCATTATTCGTCCAGTGTTGGACATAGGCCTCCCCTTTCAACCTCCATGCTTCCCTATCCCTCGCCACCCTGTGCCATTGACCTCCTGCCACTCGTTTGATGTCGTCAGACCATCTTGTTTGCGGTCTGCCCGGGTTTCTGCGTCCAGTTCTCGGTCGCCACTCCAGGGTGCGTTTGGTCCATCGATCATCTGCTGTCCTTACTACATGGCCAGCCCAATTCCATTTTAAGGAAGCTACCTTGTATGCAACATCGGTAACTTTTGTCCTTTCTCTGATCCATTCGTTGCGTTTTCGATCACGAAGACTAATGTTTAGCATCCTCCTCTCCATTGCTCGTTGCGTTACTCGGAGTTTCTGTACTGTACGTTTTGTAAAAATAACAGTTTCAAAACCATATGTCAGTACTGGGAGGATGCACATATCAAATACTTTTTTCTTCAAGTGGTTTGCAAATCGTTTGGATCTGAGAATATACGACAGTTTACCGAATGCAGCCCATGCAAGGCCCCGCCTGCGTTCGATCTCTGCACACAACTATATTGTGATGAAACTTTCAGAATTCAATCTCATCACGATACTAGTTGATGATCTGCATTTAAAAAAATAACACAAGAAATTGCGAATCATATATATCCCCTTGGGGTTGTGAGGGGTTAGGTACTAATTATATTTGAAAAAAAATGTTGACTTATATTATCTACCTTTTAATTTTCAGAATATTCCCAAAGGAACTAGCAAAAGTGTTATTCCAAATAAAAATAAGTATGGATTAGATCGAGATAATAAAAGAAAACAATATATTTATCATCAAGAAAAGTTCATTTTAGTAAAGATATTATTACACTATATAATATTGTGAACATTCACATTAATCCAATCAGAAAGCATGTATCTTGGTAGTGGCGTTGGGATAACATTATTCCTATCATAGTGGTAAATAAAATTAGTTTATTGTACCTATTTTCAATCAATGAGTCAGTCCTCAAGTGTATTGGTTATTTTGGGATAGCAAAAAGATACAAATTCATCGCCTCAAATTAATAACATTTGCATATATTGTTCGTTAAGTCAACTCTCACTTTCTACATTAAAACCTCAAACCACCAAACGACAACCAGAAACTCACATTCACACAATATGTAGACACTTGACAAGTATTACTAAACCTCGACGAAATACCAAAAACTAATACAACACATGGTTAGAAAAATAACGAGTAGGTACATGGGACCTAAAATAACGAGTAGGTACATGGGACCTAAAATAACGAGTAGGTACATGGGACCTAAAATAACGAGTAGGTACATGGGACCTAAAATAACGAGTAGGTACATGGGACCTAAAATAACGAGTAGGTACATGGGACCTAAAATAACGAGTAGGTACATGGGACCTAAAATAACGAGTAGGTACATGGGACCTAAAATAACGAGTAGGTACATGGGACCTTAAATAACGAGTAGGTACATGGGACCTAAAATGTTTAACTTCATTAAAACTGACTTTCTATCCATCAGAACCCACTCACATATAAAAGTAAAAGCTTTATTTATTTTTATTTTATTTTATTTTTTATATAAAATACAATTTTCCTTAAATCTAGTAACAAAGAAAATTTTTTTTTTAATACAATATAATATATTTAACTTAGGTTACATAATAGTTACCAGATATTTTACTATTGTCATAAACTGCCTCACTAGGTGAAACCTGTTCTGAGACAGTGTATAGATGTCTTATTATATATCAAATATATCAAACCATATTGCTATATCAAACAACGGGTTAATTACTAAAGGAAGAATAACCGAAAATTTATTTAATATAAGCATTAACCCTTTTTTCATCAAGCAATATTTCACACTACACTAATACGTACACTTGCACGTCTGTCTCACTTCTACCTATGTACCACTATGACGAATAAAAAATAAGAGAACTGATTTAAATAACGATACTCTGGGACAGGCATAGCCTAGTAGAGTAGCCTAATCCACAAATTAAATTAAAATTTTAACGCGTAACTTAATTATAGTATTATACATTTTATTTATAACTGAATCAACTTATATTGCACCTACATCAGATTTTATTCTACTTGTTAAAAAGAATATTTAAATAAACTAGTTGCATGAAACACATGAGATCCAACTGTCGATAGCGATAGTATGTATAATGTATAGTTGAAGAATACGTACCAAACTATAAACACTTAAATCCAAATTATTGAATATTTTAATATATTTTGTTTTCTATACATTATGTAGGTATGTATGTCAAGATAGGACAGTATGGAGGTCAGTCTTTTTTTCCTACCCAGAATATGAAAACAGCATGATGGTTTGTATGTATGTTTGGAGATTAAGTATCAAACTATGGTCTTCATAGATATTGTGTATAGGCGACTGTCATACAAATTGTATGAAGCGATGTCGTCACTTAATTCAATTTTTATAAAAATTCTTTCTTCTTCTTCTTCTGAATAATTGGAAATATAGGCAGTTAAACTCATAAATTTATCATAAAAAAATATTTTTCTAAATAAAAAATGTTTGAGAAACTCTGGATTTAAAAAAAAAACGAATTTGAGATTTTGTGTTTGTATATATTTGTACCAATTTTCAGCGTTCTAGCTTTAATGGTTTCTGAGATATATGGAAAAATATAATAAAAATTCAAAAGTTGATAACCCCTGACCGAAACAAAAATTCAAAATTCTGGGTATATCCAATCCAAAAGCTTTGAAGGCCTATAACTGTTTATATATTCTGAAATTTTGGGCTCTATAAATTGAGCGGATCAAAAGTTATAAGACACACACACACACGCACACGCACACACACACACACACACACACACGCGCACACACACACACACACACACACAGACACACACACAGACACACGAAATGTTCTACTCCGAATTCTGAGTAAATCCGTGTACGGAACATACATATATGCTGCGAAGCCTCTAAGTTGGTGTTTTTTGACTTCAAAGTTGGAAATGCCGTGAAAAAAGTAGACCTCTGCATACGATTCTCGCGTATCCTGGCTTGAAACATTGTCGATATGTTAAGAGAACAAAGTTCTCCTGAACGATTTGTTCAGGAGAACTTTCAGGAGACAGTTGGAAAAGGTTAGCACAATCAAATTGGTACAGAAATTGTGACAGCGTCACTTATCGCGGATCAGCCGCGGATCTGTATTGTATAATTACTAGTTGCATGTAACACATGAGATCCAACTGTCGATAGCGATAGTATGTATATTTGAAGAATAAGTAACATACTATAAACCCATAAATGCAAATTATTGAAAATTTTAAGATATTTTGTTTTCTAGACTACACATGTAGGTATGTATGTCAATATAGGATAGTATGGAGGTCAGTCTTTTTATCATACCCAGAATATGATGACAGCATGGTGGTATGGAGATTAAATATCAAACTAAAAAGTCTTCTTAGATATTGTGTATAGGCGACTTCCATACATATTGTATGAAGCGATGTCGTCACTACATAAATTCAATTTATATAAAAATTAAAAAAAAATTGAGAAGCACTATTACAATTAAATTTTTTTTATAGCAAATTAAATTATCTAGTTGGGATGATTCGGCTTTTTTTGATATTTTTAAAAATTTTGGAAATATAGGCAGTTAAACACATAAACTTATCACAAAAAAAATATTTTTCTTAGTAAAAAATGTTTGAGAAACTCTTATTTTTTTGAAAAATCGAATTTGAGATTTTGTATTTGTCTATGTTCATACCAATTTTCAGATATATGGAAAAATAAAGTAAAAATTTAAATGATAACCCCTGTCATATATATGGAAAAAAATTTGAATATAAAAGTTTTGTAGGCTTATAACTATTTATGTATCCTGAAATTTTGGGCTCTGTAAATTGAGCGGATCAAAAGTTATAAGGGAGAGACGGACACACAGACACACACGCCAAGTTCCTGCCTCCACAATCCCTCTCTGCGCTTTTCTGGTTGTGAGGTCATTTGTGACCTTAAGGAAGCTGCTTCTCAATTTAAGTCTTGGAGGTACCATCCGGTGATCGTTTTATATACTCAGACTCGAGGACTCGACACATATGTACGGTCTAATCATGTTAGAATATCACAGTAATTATAAGAATAATATCGCGTAATAATCACAAACTGTAGGGTAACCAGCGGCAGGTGTGCAGGTTATCATTAGTTTATTGAACAAATCACAACACATGTGCGTATTACACACACCAGCCTCGTCACTCCGATAAAGTCAATACATTCAAAATACGTGCTAAACAATTAGGTTCACCACGCATTATGAGTGTTGCCGTTTTAGGTGGGACGATGCTGTTGTGTGAGGATACACGCACGTGTAGTGTACCTGGCGCTGATAACCCCACATTGTGGAATATGTCGTGATGATACGTCGTTGAAATTTCTTGCGACGAAATTATAACGAGTATAATCTCCGGAACTATTTCATCTGCGAGAGGCGATTTTCTCGGCGTATAAAACTATAATCCGGAAGAGAAAGGTCATAGGTCCGGAAAAGGTTATTTTTTTATAACCGCTATCTAATGATCAAGTTCCGAAAGGGATTATGTTGGGAGACCGTGTTATCATTTCTTCGAGAAAACAAAACAACAATATTTAGCTCAAAATCATTTTGAGAACGACGTTGTTTCCATCGAAATAAAAAAATGTACATTATTATAAATAAAATTGTGTATTAGAGTTGTAATTATATTAATATATTATAGTTTACGGCTTAATAGCCTATCGAACATACAAAATAAAAACGAGTGAGTTGTAGCCAACACTAAACTCTACACACCATAGTAAGTGTTCATTTTTTCTTCTTGAAAGGTCGACAATCTCTAATTACATTTTCATGAAGAACATTTACATTAGTTTCTTAAGCAGCCCATTCACAATCGTGTCATTCGGCGTCGCTCCATATGGACCGGCTCCATTTGGAGCATTATAAAATTTTCATCACACTCACGGGCGCGCCATCGCGCCATCAAAATTAATATACACATTATACACAAGCGGTCGGCGCTTTCGCATTAATAATTTCTACTAGTTGCGAACTAACCTTATACAACGAAATATCGTCAAATATACCATTTAAGACATTACACAACATTTAAAAACTAAATATTTTTACGTGAAAACGATAAAATCAAGTAATAAAATACTATTTTTATAGTAAAAATGCGGAAATTATAAAAAAAAATATTTTCGACAATGTTTTGAAAGAAATGCGTTATATGAAATGCGTACGTTTGAAATTACAAACATTGATAATTTGAATGAACATTCGAAATATCATTTAGAACAGTACACAACAGTCAAGACTGAATATCTTTTTATAATAATGATAAATTATACATATATATATATAATTAAATAATACGATTAAACGAAAACAATACCTGTCATCTTTTTGCGTATTATTATGACATATTGAAAGCAATGTTGTCAGTATTCAAAATGGATATTCCGCAGATAATTACGGTTAAAATTTATTCTGAATGTTTAAATTCCTTTTTAAACAATAATATTGTCAATTTATGCAGAAAATACATTTTAAACGATTAATTTGTACTTTTTCGCATCAATTAATTTTTATTTTAAATAAAAATTTCGAACGCGAAAATTGTTAAAGGAAAAATTATTTCACTGGCGATCCGTTGAAGGACGAAAAAAGATGGCGTACAGCCTACAGTAATCATATTATAGATTTTTTTGAAATTTCCAAGTAAAAATGAGTCATAATTCTGATGATGAGTTTTATACAACTGCTATAGCGGTTTGTTTATACATATATAAAAAGAAAAAAACAAAGAGAAAATGTATTTTCGCATTCACGAGTGTCAAACAATGAGATGGCGCAATGTTCCGCTGGTTTTCACACTCACGAGCATGCCGCACCGACAGGATGCGCCGCGCCGTATGTCGCGGCACTATGGAGTTTCGATCGTTTGGAATTCCATTTTGGTGTGTCAGGCCAATTGGGTTGCGCGGGTTTTCACATTCACGAGCGCATTTTGGAGTGATAGCAAGCCATTTGGAAGGATGGCACGATTGTGAATGGGGGTCTTTAAACAAATATAAGATTCCCAGAGGACAAAAGTTTTCACAATACACCATACGCACAAAAACATTGTTACGAAACTCATAGTATGCACTTTTTACACAATACCTGTTGAGAAATTTTAAGTAAAGTTGCATTACTAGCAAGATGAGCACGTATGAGACAGTGTATCAATGTTGATGAGGCGATGTATATTTATTTATTTATTTATTTAATATTGCTTCTCGGGCAACTAACAGGTACTATGTCAAATATTAATTTAACACGCACCCAATAACAAGTTGCCACATTCTGGAGACTTACGATATTAATCGTCTCACAGATCCAGACTGAAAACACAATTAAAAACTGTGTCTCCACCGGGAATCGAACCCGGGACCTTTGGCTCAGCAGTCAGATATCTAACCAACTGAGCCACGAAGGCCGACATATGTCAAGATAGAAGAATCAAGCAGTTTCAAAAATTTCCAGTTAATATTTCTAGGCGTTAATCAACATTATTAATTAATGCCATCAGCGTTATGTGTCGCATCCGCATGGGACACTGTTGTACCAGAGAACATTTAAAAAAATAGGTATCATTGATAGCAGTCTCTGCGAGTGTATGATTGGTGATGAGACACTGGATCATTTGTTTCTTGAATACCCCATAAACGATAGGTATCCATTCTTTTTTACCGACCTCACAGAGATTGGGGTTCCAATGCCAACAAATGTGAGGACATTGTTGAGATACAATTCCAGGCAGGTGAACATTTTGATCAAAAAATTCATCAAAATTAATGACATTAAAATCTAACTCTGTAAGTAAAATTGAAATTGATTGAAGTAAAATAATTATACAAAAATAATTTAGATTTCTCTCTATATAATATTTTAACTTATATGGCTGAGAACACTCTTAACGGGTGAAGACCCAAAAAAAATAATAAATAAAAACTTTTACTGTGATAAAACAACGTTGCCGACTTATTGCCCGCAAACAATTTCTACCAGTCAACGACCATAGTGAATTCAATCAGTTAGAAGAAAATACAAAATAAAAAAATAATAAATTAAAAATACAAAATAAATATAATAACAAAAATAAAAACAAAATAAAAAAATAATAATACACCAGATAGACACACTATGTTGGAGGGGGGATAGGAGAGAGAAAAGAATAGAGGGACAACGGGAAAAATACGTGAGTTTGTGGTTATGTGGATAAAAAGTGTGACTTGAGACACAATCTTTTTGAATGCTATCAAACTAGTGGCATCTCTGATACTCTCTGGCAATAGATTCCACATCCGAGCTGCATACAAGGCTGCATGTGCTGTGAACGAGTAAGTTTAAGTAGATGTGTGGTGTGCCATTGATATTTATCTGGAATTTCTAGTTTCAAAAAATACGTGTAGTCTTTGGTTTAATGTATAAACGTATCGTCTGTTTGCATAATATGAGTATATAAAATAAAATGAAAAAAAAACTAATATATAAAAACTAAGCGGTTTATTTTATTTTAATATTAAGTACGTGACACCACTGCTCGCAAAGCCCGCAGATTCTAGCGAGATCCCTCCGCATATAAGATAATCCCTTGTACGTACAGTGCATTGACGTAGTTACGATAGACTCACAAAGCACTGCTGCGAGACATCATTTTAGGAGTTTGCCAAGAATAAATTTACTTTTGAGAGAATAATCCCATTCTAAGAATAGAATCTGAAACCGAAACACGACAGTGCCGCTACAACTTCCAACCGACATCTCTTGGCCCACAGAGATTCTTTTGGGGGAGACTAACTCAGATCAAGAGAGAGAGAGCTCTTGAAAACTTGAAAATGTATGTCTTTGGAGGATGAAAGCTCGTGTTCAAACAAAGTTTAGTGATGAGCAATAGTAAGATCAAGACTTGGTCTTGCGTACACAATTGGATGTGACACTCGTTTAAAGTTGACAGTAGGCAGTAGTGGTTCAAAGTTGACAGTAGGCAGTAGTGGTTCAAAGTTGACAGTAGTAAGTTATATTCACCACGTCTGTGAATGAAAAGTATACGGTACAAAACATATTGACAATAACCAATTTATAATTATATTCAAAGGTGTATTTCAAGGGGTTTCCACCACCAAAGTCTCAGTAAATGGTAGACGTGATTTCTAATAGTTTTCTGTAGTAAATATCTGAAAAGTGGCGCAAGTCCCTGTGTACACTTACAAAATGACTGATATAGGTAGTTGGATGTGACGCTCGTCGCTTGTAAGAACGCAAAAAATTGACTCTAATTGAATTTCAAGGCTCATACGAAAATGTTGCGTCACAAAATGCTCGTAGAGCATCACAATAAAAATCGACTCAAATTATAATAGCACCACCAATTATAATAGCATTGCGTCACAAATTGTAGATCATCATGTCAGCCCTCTCTCATCCAGTATTGAGCATAGGCCTCCGTTGAGATCTCCCAGCTCTCTATATCGAGCAGACCGCATCCGACCGCTTCCAAACACTTATTCGATGTCATCGGACCACCAGATCTGAGATCTTCTAACATTTCTGTCTATTTTAGGTCGCCTTTCAAAAATTGTTTTTGTTCATTTGGAGTTATGGTTCGAGCGACATAGGATCGGCACGATGTAAGAGCGCTGGGCCTTTATAAAAAAAAGTCGCTGGTTCTTCGTCAATCGTGGTCTTGGTAATTTGTAATGACACATTCAGTCTCAAGATGAGTCTTTGTTTTATTCCACAAATGCAAGACTGATCACGCTCATCACGAGTGAATATAAAAGACAAGCATCAATTTGGCCATGGCTAAAGTACAAATAGGTACATACCTACATATCATAATAATATAATGTTTAACTTCAAAGAGATGTGTAGATATAGCATTTCCAAAGGAAGTTTGGAGCAAAAGGAAACAGCTCCATTATCAATTTCAAAGGTTTTATAATGGTGTATGCATTATTAATTAGTCAGAGTTTGCGAATATTAAACAAGAATACCTATAATATTTTGTAAAAGAATGAAACGGTTATGGTGCATTTGAGAATGTCATAAAAAAATCAGTTGGTTTTAGCAACACTAAATTCTCCACATAAGTTGAGTATTGTTAACTTTTTATTACTTCATGAAAGATTGTCAATCCTTGAATGTATTTTTATGAAGTAGGTACGTGTTTCGATTGTAGGTATATGTTACCGGCCAAACCCGATTTTAGACCAAATCGGTTTGTCTTACGCGTGTCATGACAAACTGGTTATACTAACCTATTCTTAGGGAGGAACAGGTAAAGTGGCGACACGACACCCGACAACTCTGCGACTAATGATAATCGTCTATTTTTCGTTAGCGACGGCGGAGCCAATAAACAGGCGGAGAACTTTCCAAAAAGTAGCGACGCCATAAACGGCCGATCGAGGATGCGACGGACAGTATCGAGTTAACCTCTCACTCGTTCTTATTTCCATGTTAAGTATTTGTATATTAGTAAAACCCCGCAGAAAACTCTCCAAAATATGGAAGGACAGCTGGGAATCTATTACAGCAAAAGCAATCCTCTGGAGAACATACCACATAATATTATAGGACTATCACAAGGAAGAAGAAAAATTGTAGAACTTTATGAGAGAACAAAATAATTGTTTACTTACATTTATAAAAAGCACGATTGATCACTTGTTTGTTTTTCTGTATGTATTTCTGGAATCATTTTCTCGACAACCTGAAACAAAATAAAAGAAATCATGTTAAACAAATTATTGTATGGAGAAACCAACACATGTTGAAAGAAAGCAAAATGATGAAATATGTATAAGACCTGCATAAGGCCAATAATGACATACGGCATCGAAAGCAGAGCCGACACCACGAGAACAAAGAGTCTCTTGCGAACCACCGAGATGAAAACTCTCCGCCCTATCGCAGGTTTAACCATCCGAGACAGAGTACGAAACTCCGAAATTCAGAGGATCTGCGATGCTGAGGATGTCGTGCGATGGGGTAGAAACAGAAGACGTTACTGGAGAGATCATGTCGAAAGAGCGGATTCAGTGAGAGTGGTGAAAATAGCGGCAGATGAGATACCGTCAACCAGCAGACCCCCTGGACGACCGCCAAAGAGATGGAAGGACAGCTGGACATCCGCGTCCCAGGAGTGAATCCGAGAATAAACAGTACCCAGTACTAGAACAAGCAGAAGAAGAAGAAGATGTTAAACAAAAATTTTATTATTTTTAAGAATTGATCCAGATAATCTCAAAATAAGATGCATTCGTGGTTATTTTTTGACACAGTTCTAGAATATATTGTTAAGCATAGTGTAGTCCAATCGGTTTAGTTAATTCAACCATTTTGGCTCGTTAAGGTGAGGTGTGATGTTTATCAGCTCATTGAAGTTGGAATAACCCAACAAAGCATTTTTATACATTAAGGCTATGTATCTGGTTAGACTGTTACGAATTTATTTTAGCTGTTTTAAATGAAAGAAAGAAAAGTGAAGAGTATCTCTTTTACAAATTCATATTTGAAATCAGAAGCGTCCTTTGGCACCAATTTTTTAAACGCAGTCTTTTCATAATAAGATGAATAAGTAGTACCTTAATATGGTACACTGTGATAGTCTTCTAAAGATTCTATAAATAAAATCTTACCTACTCCAAACAAAAACAGAATTATAAATGATTCAATCGAAAATCCACATTGGACGACGTAAATATTTTTTTGATTTCGAAAGCCAATTATGTTCATGATTGCCAGCAGTCTTTAAAGTGTGAAATCGAATCGAAAAATTGTCAATTTCATGCCGCCTGGTAACACTGCAGTAGATATGGTTTGTTTTCTTCCTTCTTCGGAGTTTCTCTGTGGAAAATCGTTACATTATTGAACAGTGAACTCCCGGATGTTCTTAGATGTACCTACATCGGTGTTCCTAGGTGCATCGATTGCACGTTTTGCTACCAACTTTTGTGTGAAAGTGGAACGATTTTGCAATTTTTAAGCGTATTTTGAATCTTTACAGCTATGAAGTAATTTATTGATAATGTTATATTTGGTAATAAGAATAATGTTATCTGATTATTATTTTATAATATTGTTTATTGTAGTTTTTGTTTGTGGAGAGTTATGGTTTCACAATTTTTTAGTGTTATTTTTTACATTAATTTCTCGACGGATATTGTGTAGAATACATAACTGCCTGTTCCCACTTGTCATGTGTCGGGTACGATAAAATGTCGTGTAATCTAGAGGCAATTCCAATTCCAATAAAGAAAAAAAAATTGAATTTCAATATTCATTTTTATGCATTCAATAATACTATTATCTTCAATATCATAATATTTAGATCTCCAGCCAAATATTTTTTACATGAGCGAACTGATTCCTTCAATATTATCTCAGTTATTTTCTTGTTCAGTGATTTTTTTTATGAAAAATTGGCTTAAATTTGCAGCGAATATTTCTCCTTCGCATTATTCTAAATGGATATCAAAACGGAATATTGGCTTTTTGATGAACATTTTCAAAAGAACAAGGGAATGCCGTTTTGCAAAAAAAGACTAGATAAAAATATATTTAAATTTTTCAACCAATTTATATTTATAAGGTATCTAGACGAAACATAAAACAATACGAAATAATATATTACGCAAAATTTGATAAATATGAATTTGCACAAGTTTAAATATAAATTCTTACAAGAGTAATATATTAGAGAAACCAATATGGTTGTGGGCAGCACTTAACTTTCTACTATAGGAATAAATGTATATTTCATAAATAATATACCTGCGCTCCTGATTGTCTGTAATTTGCATAAACCGGACAGTTTCTGAAGGTTACCGAAAACCAATGACCACCTCAAATCTGTACGCAAGTGGATTAAGCATTCATTCACGCGTCAACCGCCAAGTCGAAGATATCATCACGAAAATTGTAGTTTTAATTTAAATTAAATTTGTCACACGGCCCTAAATATCGCAAACAGCTGCAAAATTCTTTATCTGGTTTAATTTTGATATTTTTTTTTATTTAATTATATTAACGGCTTGAAAGCCTATTTACAGTACATACATAACACCATATTATTAACAGTACATAACACCAGTTATAAATACAACAATAACATAAGTACAACACATTTAGTTCAGCAATACATTATATCAATTAAGAAACATCAATAAATATTATTTGAAATATATATACATTAATTAAGTAATATTTTATTTGAAACCTTTCATCACTGTAAATTCAATATCTTATTTGAATTGAGAGACTTTTGCAATATTTATATAGTCAATTTTTAGAACATACACATAAAATTAAATCTTAACATTCTGATATTGAATTATTTTAAATAACTAATAAACATATACCCCAAAAATAATATCGCTATTAAATGGATCGGTGGCAGACATATTTGATACAAATATAGTTGGTACATAATGCCCCCAAGTCAAATTAAAAACGCTGTTCGTTTTCGCCAAGCGCTAATTTTTTTTGTATGGGATTTGACGTTTGTTGTTTGTTATTGTAGAAAAAATTTCTACAACAAACGTCAAATCCCATACAAAAAAAATTAGCGCTTGGCGAAAACGAACAGCGTTTTCAATTTGACTTGGGGGCAATGTGTTAAAATACACACAAAAAAACAAACACATCCAATCTATAAACAATGAAAATGAAAATAAACAAAAAAAATAAAAACGAGATAATACTATAGTATTTTTATTGACAAACATTTTTTTAACATATCAATAGAGACGAAGTTGGGATATTGTAGAAGAACCAGGAACTCGAGGCACCTACAGGGCTTACGACTTGTCATCGGCTGGTAAAAGAGATCACTTTATGCGCTTGCGCAACGTTCACCAATTATGCCTTCTTATTGAGTATTTTTTGAAAGTTCTATATATTTGAATAGTGTGTAACATTTCACTTGAAAATACGTAAAAAAAATTAAAATGTCAAAAATTGACAAACTCTCAAGAAACTATAATATTGAAAATAAAATTTGTAATATTGATTTTAAAAGTATTTAAGTGAGTCAGCCCGTGAAGATTAATCAATACTTATCACATTGATGCAGGTATGCATCAAGCTTAATGATACCTTCAAGCAGACAGCTACAATAATGATGGGAATAAACCACACGATAATGCGCAAGGCACATATACATATATATTCTCCTACTACATTATGATACATACATCCGATGAACGGCAGCACGAGATACATTATTTAGAGACAGCAATTCATTTCAACAAATTTTCCACTTTAACGAATTTGAAATGATATAAATTTTATTAGTTTGGGATTCCAAATAGTCGGATAGAATAGACAGGGGCGCCCTGGAAAGGGACGGCATGACCGTTTGAATGGTATTTTGAAAAAAAAAGTAAAATAAGAAGCCAATAGCGAATCTTATGAAGAACCGAAAAGCCGGGTATTCCTCTACACATTTCCCAATTTTTGTTGTTCAGTATTGCGTGGCCTGGAGGTCCTAGGATTGCTTGAACAATCGGCGAGCATGAACATATAAGACGATGCATGAATGTCAAGGAAACCGTGCATGGTTGCATGAAAGGGGCTCGGTTTTCCCGTGAGGTATGGATGTATGATTTGATCTATTTTTTTAAGATTTATTTAGAACTGAGGGGGAAAAATGATGTACACATTGTTAATATTCAGGCGTTTTTTTATGGTTAAAAAGGTAGGTTACACTTATATAACAATAAAGGCCCCAGACAGCAAACTGCTGGTATATGGGGTCATGACTCGGGTCAAAAATCTCACTTTACACGCTTGCGCAACGTTCACTAATAATGCCTTCTTTTTGAGTTCCCTTATCAATACAATTTTTTTGAAGTTCTGTATATTTTAATAATGAGAAACTGATCGTTTGAAAATAAGCTGAAACATCATCGCTATCTGAAGTAACTAAGAAACCTTTTTTTAAGGCCATCTATTGAGAAATCGGTTTTTGTCTTCTCTATTGAAATGTAAAAAAAAATCCAAAAAATATCCCTCCCGATAGGGAAAAAAATCCAAGTATGCGTATACGCAACTTTAAAAAAATATTTCTTCATCACTTCATAGATGGATTTCCTATAATATTGCATCTTCGTCACTATTGAGATGTTAAAAAAATGTCAAACAACATTGTTATAGTAAAAATATTTAATTTGATTTGGGAACCATGTGATTCATATAATTACACCAACATAGTTAACTAGTCTCTTTCTATGGTTCTGAAATAAAAATCGCGTCAGATATTGGATTTATGATCGGTTATATGGCGGACAATACGACCTGGTTAATCTATTTTGTGTGAGCCCATATGTTTGTTGAGGTAATAATTTATTTTGAGTGCAGAAAGTTCAGATTGTGGAACGGGAACAATTACTTGGTTCATAATTGCATATATATTTCAATAAAAATTTGCTAGACATAGAACAGGATTTCCTAGTAGTAATCTACTTATTGTTGTCATTATAAATATGGTGTGAGAAAAGATAAATAAATAAAAATAAAAAAACATAGCAGCATAGTCTTGTCTTAATTTATTTATATTTAACACAATCTTATTAGTTTCATTTGTATGACAATAATAACATATAATATACATACACAAACATACTATGTACATTCATACATACACAATACAGACACATACATATCTTCAAATAAATTCAAAATTTAACATTGCTTATTAAAAGTCATTATTCGTATGATTATGGCTGTCAATACATATGTCTTAATACATTTATTATGTACTAGTGAACACCCGGCATGTATAATTAAAAATTGTCCTCCATAATCACCCGTCGCTTCAGACTCTTTTATACCTCCCATCCCTTCAGTACTTCCCGTCCCTTCAGTACCTTCCGTCCCTTCAGTACCTCCCGTCCCTTCAGTACCTCCTTCAGTTACTCCCGTTCCTTCAGTTACTCCCGTCCCTTCAGTTACTCCCGTCCCTTCAGTTACTCCCGTCCCTTCAGTTACTCCCGTCCCTTCAGTTACCCCCGTCCCTTCAGTTACTCCCGTCCCTTCAGTTACTCCCGTCCCTTCAGTTACTCCCGTCCCTTCAGTAACTCCCGTCCCTTCAGTTACTCCCGTCCCTTCAGTTACTCCCGTCCCTTCAGTTACTCCCGTCCCTTCAGTTACTCCCGTCCCTTCAGTTACCCCCGTCCCTTCAGTTACTCCCGTCCCTTCAGTTACTCCCGTCCCTTCAGTTACTCCCGTCCCTTCAGTTACTCCCGTCCCTTCAGTTACTCCCGTCCCTTCAGTTACTCCCGTCCCTTCAGTTACTCCCGTCCCTTCAGTTACTCCCGTCCCTTCAGTTACTCCCGTCCCTTCAGTTACTCCCGTCCCTTCAGTTACTCCCGTCCCTTCAGTTACTCCCGTCCCTTCAGTTACTCCCGTCCCTTCAGTTACTCCCGTCCCTTCAGTTACTCCCGTCCCTTCAGTTACTCCCGTCCCTTCAGTTACTCCCGTCCCTTCAGTTACTCTCGTCCCTTCAGTACCTCCCGTCCCTTCAGTACCTCCCGTCCCTTCAGTTACTCCCGTCCCTTCAGTTACTCCCGTCCCTTCAGTTACTCCCGTCCCTTCAGTTACTCCCGTCCCTTCAGTTACTCCCGTCCCTTCAGTTACTCCCGTCCCTTCAGTTACTCCCGTCCCTTCAGTTACTCCCGTCCCTTCAGTTACCCCCGTCCCTTCAGTTACTCCCGTCCCTTCAGTTACTCCCGTCCCTTCAGTTACTCCCGTCCCTTCAGTTACTCCCGTCCCTTCAGTTACTCCCGTCCCTTCAGTTACTCCCGTCCCTTCAGTTACTCCCGTCCCTTCAGTTACTCCCGTCCCTTCAGTTACTCCCGTCCCTTCAGTTACTCCCGTCCCTTCAGTTACTCCCGTCCCTTCAGTTACTCCCGTCCCTTCAGTTACTCCCGTCCCTTCAGTTACTCCCGTCCCTTCAGTTACTCCCGTCCCTTCAGTTACTCCCGTCCCTTCATTACCTTCCGTCCCTTCATTACCTCCCGTCCCTTCAGTTACTCCCGTCCCTTCATTACCTCCCGTCCCTTCATTACCTCCCGTCCCTTCATTACCTCCCGTCCCTTCATTACCTCCCGTCCCTTCAGTAGGTCCCGGTTATACGCTCGACAATTCATCAAAGTTTCATTGAAATTGATTGAACGGTTCCAAGGATAGTCCACCTTCATCGGTAAAATGACCTGATACCCGATGAAGAAGAAGAAGAAGAATTTTTTTTTAATCCAGAAACCATCCCGGGCATACACTCGACAATTCATCAAAGTTTCATTGAAATTGAATGAACGGTTCCCAGGATAGTCCACCTTCATAGGTAAAATGACCTGATACCCGATGAAGAAGAAGAAGAAGAAAATTTTTTTAATCCAGAAACCATCCCGGTCTTACACTCGACAATTCATCAAAGTTTCATTGCAATCGGATGAACGGTTCTCAGGATAGTCCACCTTCATAGGTAAAATGACCTGATACCCGATGAAGAAGAAGAAGAAGAAAATATTTTAGATTCAGAAATCATCCCGGGCATACGATCGACAATTCACCAAAGTTTAATTGCAATCGGATGAACGGTTCCCAGGATAGTCCACCTTCATAGGTAAAATGACCTAAAACTCGATGAAGAAGAAGAAGAAGTTAAAATTTTTTGATCCAGAAACCATCCCTGGTATACTCTCGACAGTTCACCAAAGTTTCATCGCAATCGGATGAGCGGTTTAGGAGCGCATTCAACACATACATAGATACATACATAGATACAAACATTCAAATTTATAATATAGATCATGATATTTTGCCTGTTGTTATTTCAACCATCCGGTTTTTACCGGTCACACAATTATTTTGAGCCGAATTATTTTTTACGAAGCACTATTATTTTGAGCCGGTGCCCCTTGCAAAAAAACCGTCTCTGTTAATACTTCTTCTTACTTCAGCCAATTTTCCACTCGTCTCTTTTTCCACTCCTCTTCTTGTAGGTGACATCTGCAGGCCAAGTCAGTAAAAAAGTCGAGATCCGACAACGTATCGCCGCTCTTCTCGCCATGTTTACGCCCGTGTCGACAATTCGTAGTCACTAAGCGCTGTCGAGTTCGTAAATGCACTTATTAGTATTTGTCGCCGTTAGGCTGGCTTGCGGTACATTTTTGAATTATCATTTATGGCAATACACAATATTTTCCCCATGATTTGAATAAATGTCAAATTTATAAATAAATATAATATGGTCATATTTTAAAGCACGAAAGCAAGTTATAATACGATTAAATTAACTTCTTTTGTGTTTATTGAATGTTTTGAGAGTAATTTTAAAAATTATTTTTAATTCTATTTCGATCAATTTATCAAGTGTGATGACAGCAGCGTGTTATTTTTTTACTAAAAACTACACCGAATTTTCTTTTGTTAAGTGTTAAAATACATATGTGATAAAATAGCTTACAAGAATACTTTCTCAAAATCAAAAATTATTTCAAATCTATACCTACGGAAAACATTTACGGACGCATAGAATTATAATCTAAGTATGGACGCATATTTCCAATAAATATATAACCATATAAAACTTTTGTTACGCGGTAATTAGCAATAAATGAATTACGCGGAATATTTAAAGGGTTTGAAGAATCTCTTAAACGGCGTTGTTTAACCCGTTTATATAATTATTCTCAAAATAAATATGAAATTCGGCATTGTTCGCGTAAAAAATGACATTTAATTCAACATGGCGGCGTTAGATCCTTGTCTCTCGACTCGATGTCGACCATGTTGACCCGATCTCGGCGTCAAATAAGTGGGCGAGAACGATTCGACGCGTTATCTGCTTAGTGACTACCAAAACTGTCAAAATATCGACTAGTCGATATTTTGACAGTTAATCTCGACATTTATCGGTCGAGATCTACTTACAGACTTAGCCTGCAGAGTACCAACTTCCACTCTTTTTTTAGATTTAGGACCCATCTACTACCGGCGACATTAATTCTCGTTTCTGTTAATACACGTTTTATTTCGAGAGTAGAAATATAAAAAAATACGAAATAAAAAGTAATAAAAGACATTATGATACTTTTTTTCTATTTTCGTTCGTTGTCAAAGTACCATACATAATATCAAAGCTACAAGGGCAATGGAAATACATAATAAATTCTCGCATGATTGAATAGAATATCACAAAATATTTTTGAGAATGTATCGAAAAAATACTTCTGAGTCTCGAGGCAGTTTAACGGCAATGTTATGCCGAATAAATCAGCGGGAGAGAGTTTCCATACATAACGGTGATTTATACGGGAAAGTTGGTACAACTTTTGACAGCTCCCCTTTACTCTCTAAACGTCGGAGCGAACCAAAGTTTGGGCGAGTGTGGTTCTTGAGAAATAAACTATGATAAAAAAAACGATATATTTTAATGTCGTTAGAATCGATTTAATCATTTTTTTAAAACTCTTATCAATCGAATATTCTTTTTTAATTACATATACGCAAACACTGGATTTTTTTCCCTTTTCGGGAGTCAAATGATATTTTTATTGACAAATATTTTTTCAACATCTCAATAGAGACGAAGTTTGTAATGCATTATTTTTAGGTTAAATGTTACACACTATTAAAATATATAGAACTTTCAAAAATTACATCGATAAGGGAACTCAATAAGAAGGCATAATTGGTGAACGTTGTGCAAGTGCATAAAGTGATCACATTTATAAGCACTGTTGCTTTCATTGTTTACAAATAAAAATTAATTTCTGAATTTCTCAATAGATGGCTTTACAAAAAGGTTTCTCCGTTACTCCATAGATGGCAATAGTAATAATGAATTATATTCAGGTAAAATGTTACACACTATTCAAATTTATAGAAATTTCAAAATTACATCGATAAAGGAACTCAATAAGAAGGCATAATTGGTGAACGTTGTGCAAGTGCATAAAGTGATCGCGTAAACCAGCCGATGACAGGTCGTAAGCCTTGTAGGTGCCTCGAGTTCCTGGTTCTTTTAGAATATCCCAACTTCGTCTCTATTGAGATGTTGAAAAAATGTTTGTCAATAAAAATATTCTTATCAATGTTACGTCATCATAATCAGCGTCCAGCGATGTACATAGGCTTCCCTTCTCGACCTTCTTCCATATTCCTTGATATATTTCTCGTGCAATTGACGTCCCTCTAGTCGTTTTATGTCATCAGACCTTGCTTGTGGTCTGCCAGGGTTTTCGCGGCCAGTTCTCGGTCGCCATTCCAGAGAAACTTTGGTCCAATTGATCATCTACATGACATGGTCTGGTAACAAACTGTATATTTGAATCATTAAATATTTTTATTGGCAAACTTTTTTAACATCTCACTTGAGACGAAGTTGGGATATTATAGAATAAGCAGGAACTCAAGGCACCTACGGGGCTTACGATCTTACGTCATCGGCCGGTTTACGTGATCACTTTATACGCTTGAGCAACGTTCACCAGTTATGCTTTCTTAAAGATTAAAAATGTGAGTTTTACTAAAAGAAGCTGGTACACAAAACAGATAAATTTATTTATTTTTAATTTATGTACATTATTATGTGTACAACGGCGGGTTTATTGCCACAAGGCAATTTCCTCCAACCAACTAAATCTTTTTTAATTAAATTTACTTTGTATCAGTTACATGATACAATAGATTCCGTTGCAACTCCTTTTTCCTCAGGTTGGATGGTTGTTTATTCGTGGTTCGGAACAAAGTTATTTAATAAAGTTAACTGTTCAAAATGTATTATGAAATTAAATAATATTGAATATTAAAATGAATTTGGTTGCTGGCACCGACAAAGAAAAGTGCTTCCACTCATTTCTATTACCTATCATCGTTTGCGGGTGTCCCTTAAGAGCCAGATTATTGAAAGTATATATAATATCATCTCATATAGCTCAGCAATGATGATAACCACCCATTCTGAATGCAGATTCTTTTTAAGTGAGACAAGAACGGTGTGTTGGTATATGTAGCATTACTTTTATCAAGTATCGCATGTGTAGTATTTCCTTTTATCAAGTATCGCATACCCGTACACCTGTAGCTGGTCTCCTCACATTATGGGATATGTCGTGATAATGTATGATGTGAAATATATTCATCTCACAAATCAATGTTGACTTAAATTTATCCACACTGTACCTGCTAGTTGCACGAGAAACAATTATTCAAATATACAAAATCACACCATGACCCTGTAATCGATACCTACAAGCAGAGAGAAACAATCGCCACACACTTGTTTCTTGGCACACATTTTCGTTTCATTCACATTCATGCATCTTTTCATAAATGCTTTTTTGTTATTTAAACGTATACGTTCGAATACTCTTCGAAGCCACGACGCTTCGCAAATACAGATATTTAATGTTATACATTTATTCATTCATTTTTAAAGGCTTTTTCAAGGCAAATATATAAATATTATATAAAAAATGTATTCAAAAATACCTTCCGCAAATTGCTGAGGTACAAAATATTCAAATTATTTTCTGAAATACGAGTTAGAGGTAGGTTAGATGATAGAGATTGATAGATATGAGGATATTTGAAATTCATGAAATTCAAATAATAGGTATGTATTCATAGATCAATATAACACTTCTTCACGCGTACTTTGAAAACTCTAAAAAAATAACCTTAAAAATTGCGAAATCATAACTCTCCACTATATCCCGTTGGGTTAGTGAGGAGTAACAATTTGATAGGTATAGAGCGCTGTAGCATTGCGGAAAATCATTTCATTTTTGTGCAAGATCCCCTTGTCTCAATTCTCAACAGAAGAGAAATATATATTTTATTTTTATTTTATTTTTATGTAGCTTCTCGGTCAACTAACAGGTGCTATAATAATAATAATAATAAAATAATATAAAGCGCCGTTTAGTGATACAATATCACTCCAAGGGCGCTGTAGCTTATTTGTTGGCTCTACGAAACAAGGCAGTCTTAAGAAGTTTACCGAAGGTGTCAATGCTCTGAGCTCCCCATATGTCAAGAGGCAATTTATTCCATTTTAAAGGCCCGTTCACACTAAAACCGCGATCATAGTAAGCCGCCTTATTGACTATGTCCAATTCTTTTAAAGAGTTGGTACTCTGTGATTCAGACGATCTCAGCGTAAGCTGCCTCCCCGATGGAACGTTTCACTGGCACAATTCCTGAATGTAGTGTGGAGCCAAGTCGTTCAGAGCTTTAAACACCATCAGGTATACCTTATAGTCCACTCGTGCAATGTCAAATAATTATTTAACACGCATCCAATAACAAGTTGCCACATTCTGGAGACTTACGATATTTATCGTCTCACAGATCCAGACTGAAAACACAATTAAAGTGTGCCTCCACCTGAAATCGAACCCTGAGCCACGAAGGCCGACATATGAAAAATGATTTTTCACACAATTCTTATTTAAAAAAAAGAATGAAAGTGTCCTTGAACCAAGTGCATATACATCCTCATGCATTCCCTAAACTAAGCATAAATGCTTGTACTATAGGTGAACGAAATCTGGCGTGGCAGAATTCGAGCTCTCGACCACTTGTTTATTAACCCAGCGCGCTAACCGATCTATTCTATTTTTTATTTCAGACATATCGTTTCGGTCAACCAAGTACAATAGTAGGCACTGACTAGTCTTGACAAGGTTGACACAGCTGAAACCATCATTCTTAAAATTAATAAATCCAGCTTGCTTTGTGAATGCTTAAAAAATAAAACAGCTGATCGCGATTTCCTCTCCTTGTCTTTTACCCTTTATTGTGTTTTTTTATTAATTCATCTTAGTTTATCTTTTATTCGTTTTTTTTTGCTTTCATTATTTTGTTCATGTACAATATGTAGATACATATATTATTTTGTCATACTATGTAATCTGGTGGGTTGGAAGAAATTGCCTAATGGCATTAAGCCCGCCAGTGTGCACTTCTATTCTTTTTTCTATTCAATTTTTATTTTTTGTTTTTGCTTAATCCTTTGCTTGTTTTTCTTTAATTTTATTTTTATCGTACGTCACTTCCTATATATTTTGTAAATTTATACATTTTTTCTTGATATTTTTTTGTTGTTATATATACCTATTTATTATCATGTGTGTATGTATTTTGCTTCGTGGTTCATGAACATATGTTTAATAATATGTAATTGTGTATGTAAAAGCCCATTTATGGCGTTTTATGGAGGGAATGCAAGATGAAGAAGAGTATTATAAATAAAATGAAAGTGAATTCCTTGAGGTGGTTTGGACATATTGAAAGAATGAATGATGAACGACTGACCAAAAAAATATACATGGGTGTAAGAGATGGAGTGAATAGCAGGGGCCGCCCCAAAAAGGGATGGCATGACCATGTGAATGATATTTTGAAAGAAGGAAATATAAGAAGCTTGAATAATCGACGAGCATGTATGAGACGATGCATGGATATAAAGGAAGCTAAGAATGTATGCAAAAATAGAGGAGTATGGCGCTCGGTTCTCTCTGCTTACCCCGTAATGGATATGGCGTGATGGTATGTATGTATATAAATAAACGAAGAGTTAAGAGTTATTAAAAGAAGAGTTATGTCAGGAAATAGAATAAACGGAGCACTCAGACCAGTAATGTCCGATCCAAGAATCTCAAAGGATGCCAAAATTGCAGTACACAATGCAATTGTGGTGCCTACTTTGACGTGTGCTAGTGAAACATGGACCTGGCAAAAGACACATGAAAGTAGAATAAATGCTGTAGAAATGAGATCACTAAGAAGAGTGTGTAATAGAACGATTTATGATAGAATAAAAAATTAGGACATAAGGAGAGAATGCAAGATAAAGAAGGATATTATATGTAAAATGAAAGTGAATGCTTTGAGGTGGTTTGGACATATAGAAAGAATGAACGATGAACGACTGACCAAAAAATATACATGGGTGCAAGAGATGGAGTGAATAGCAGAGGTCGCCCCAGAAAGGGATGGCATGACCATGTGAATGATATTTTGAAAGAAGAAAACATAAAAAGATTGAACAATCGACGAGCATGTATGAGACGATGCATGGATGTAAAGGAAGCCAGAAATGTGTGCAAAAAAAGAGAAGTATGGCGCTCGATTCTCTCTGCTTACCCCGTAAGGGACATGGCGTGATGGTATGTATGTATGTATATAAATAAATAAATAAATAAATAAAAAATAAAATTATTTAAAAAATATTAAATAAAAATAAATAAATATTTGTTTATATTCTGTACAAAAAGATACATAAATAAATGTAGTAGTATAATTACGTGCATGGGTTGTTTATATTTGATTGCATTTTTCGGATGTTCAGTATTCACTCATGTAGATATTTTTTAAACCTTTTTTCCACGAAAGCTTCATATTTTGGCGTTTCATCTCTTTATCTACGCAGGAAATTACATTTTGCATAAACTGAGTATAATGATAACAATATGTTGTTTACAATTTAATACATAATAAATAAACGTGGAATAAATTTCCATGTAGATTGTAAAAATTATAATGGACGCAGTTGAGACGAGATGGGTTGTGTTTTCTTCCATTTCTTACTGTAGTTACCAAGGGCGGCTTGTGCAGTATATATTTTTTTATTGTCGTCAGCGTATTTTCTTCCTTAATTAAAATTATGAATAGTTAACCCTTCCCACGTCGAATATTGGCAACGAATAAAACATTATTGTGTAGCTTTTTTTGAAGGAACACAAAAAAATCAGCTCGTCGTTCGAATGATATTCAGCAAGACTATGGAATATAAGTCTGGATGTTGCGTCGTTCAACTGTGTACATTCAAGAAAAAACTAATGAAGCAATATTTATCCCAAAACATTTGATCCCGATTTTCTCTCCAGGGGGGCAAGTCTGGTTCGATCGGCGAAATCAAAACCCTCGTGATTACCCATACCATGGATATAATTATTATATGGAGTTCTACAATATCTTTTGATGTCATAGAACTCCATTCGATAATTATATCCAAGATATGGGTGTTCAGTAGGGTTTTAATTTCGCCGGTCGAACCACGTATTATTCATACATTGAGACACGTGGGGTATAAATCATAATATGAGTTTCTAGTGGTCAATGCTTCCCCCATCCCCTCCCTACTTCTCTCCTTTATCAACCTGTTTTCAAAATTGTTAACAAATGTGTATGTAATATATTTTAGAATACTATGGTTGGCAATATAAAAAATATTTCTATATTTGTAAAAAAAATCTTGTTTGCTCTTGTATTCTGTAAAATAAAAAAAATCTTATTTGCTATGAAAGTTTTTTTTTTTGTTTTTGTATTTTTATCTTCAGTGTCATGTATTTTTCTCATCTTTTTTTTGTTTTCGCTGTCAATCTTTTTGTAATATTGTCTTCTTCCAAAGAATATTCTTCTTATAATGGCGGTTAAAATCGTAGTCAATAAATAATGGTAAATCACGAGTCACTTTTTTTAGTTATTTGAGTACAAATACAATTTATTTTACAGTTAATATTTCGATGGTGATATATCAGGGTTTCAAACCAGAATGTAATTCTACATTTTTCATTTATGGAGGTAAACTTTAACTGTTCCCAATCACTTTTTATTGTTCCAAGATTTTGATTAGGTACTTACAATAAAAAGGTTAACAATATTAACTTGTCCTCGCACAAGTGGAATGATAAAGGTCCCAAAGAAAAATACATCTTTTGGCCAAAATCATTATTCATATTATGGGGTGAAGTGGTTTAATGATTTACCAGTGAATATGAGAATAGTGGCGCAAAATAATTTTGGTGGTTTCTTGGTATTGCTGAAAGACTTTTTGAAGTAACATTTTTCTTGTGTATTCATTGTGTGTTGTTTATTTTCAATTTGTGTATTTTTATTTATTCTACAGACCAATTTTGTATTTTTTTTCTCTCTTTATATATAATATTATGTATGTTTGTATCTAAATATGTATGTTATTGTAAATAGATTAGTGCCTAGATTAAGATGTATGTATATAAATAGATTAGATAGTTTGTAGATTTGTGAAATGTGACTCACTTCAAAGCACGAGAAAACTCTTTTTGAAGTTGAGTCATAAAAAAAAAACAAAATTATAATGTATCTTTTTAAAAATTGTATATATTGTTGTATTGTGTATTTTTCTTTGTTATTTTTAATAATAAAAATAAAAAAAAATAAAAATATAATATATATAATATATATAATATGAATAAATAAATCATCCACAGATACATCTATGAAACAACTCTGTAAGTGCTCTCGAACAATTTTGTTGTACTTACTAATATACTTTTGTTCTGACTAAGTTTCTAATAAAACTATATAGATGTCTCTCAAATAAATTACATACATTTTACTACATAACATAATTGTAAAGATATGAATCATGTAAGTGGGCAAAATATTTGCTTATATTACGAAAAAAAACATAAATTAATAAATATAATAATATGGATACTTTAAAAACCGCCATTTTCGTTGATTTTTCAACTTCAGGACTGTCAATTAAAATGAATCATTTCGGCTCTAGTGAGATTTAATAAGGCTCTATTTGGAAATCTTGAAAGCGAAGAAATAATTATTGCTTAAAGAGGTTTTTGTAATAATTTTTTTTTAATTACACGTCGGCATATCAAAAAGCAAATATTCGTCTCTTGAATTCACAACATTTAAAATACATTTTTTTTTAAATTGTCATAAAAATAATTTCGGTTATTTTAATTTAGACGTCTGGCCGAGGAAGGGTTAAGATGCAACACTTCATTTTACATCGCTTTGTCCAAAGAAATACAAAATTCAAATTGCCACCTGTTCCCTCTCAGAGAGAGACACAAACAAAGAGAGAGAGAGAGAGAGAGAGATAGAGTCTTGCCAGTAATATATTTGTTCAAACAATTTCATGGAAAAAACAAAACACAAAATTTAAAAGATTTTACCCCAGCGGTGTTCGCACGCCACGGACCGCCACTGCAATTTCAAGCGAGAAAGAAAGAAAATCATATTCTTGGTATACATAAATAATTAAATTTTAAATTTACATATTCTCACAACTTGTTTTCTTTTCAGTAGACGTATATTATAAGTACCTTCTTTCGTTTTAATTCATTTTGATTTTGAAATAGTTTCGTTTCTTCCACCACCCGTTTTGCAAATGGGATCAAGGACAAGAAAAAAAATGAATACCAAGAAAAGTAGCTTATGTTACCCTCAAGATTGGCGATTCCGGCACCAATCAAAAAATGTGAATATAGGTGTCTGGTTTCTTCAATTTTGACGAGGACCTCATAATTTGTAAAATGGTCCCTCCAAGATATGCAGAGTATTCGTCGGTAAGTCCACATCTCGAAGGCCTCCTATCTTTTACGGTCTCTTTCACTTATGCACAATCATGTAACAAAATACTCCAACACACTATTGATTCATCACCATTTATTATTAATGGTGACAACATAATAAGGTCAGAATTCATAAGACATGTATTAGACAAATCATGACATATGCGGTGGAGACAAGAGCCGACACGACCAGAACCAAAAACCTCCTACGAAATGAATGTTTAAGGGGTATCATTGGGAAGACGCACAGGGACAGAATTCGCAATGACGACATTAGGCGGACCTGTGAGACCGAGGACATCATACGATGGAGTAGAGCTGGGGGAAGAATATGGAGGAACCATGTCATCAGGATGGACGCATCTCGAATCCCATCCATAGCGGAAAACAAAATCCCACCAGGGTATCGCCTCCCCGGAAGACCACCGAAGAGGTGGAGGGATAGCTGGACCTCGGCTTCACAGGAATAGCTTTCTCGAGAAAACAAATCTACGATCTAATATATGAAGGAGAAGAAGAAGGTGACAACATAACACCAAAATCTTCAATAAAACTACTCGGAATACACTTGGTTTCTGAATTATCATTTGAAACCCAGATAAATACCTAAAACTGTAAGCATCTGTTTTTATCAACTGCGGAAATTTAAACCAAAAAGAAACATTTTACCAGTAGATGCAGCACTTTTGCTGAAATGCGCTTGTGGTTTCAAGACTGGACTACTGCAACAGTATATATGGTGGTCTTTCACAAATCCAACTGGATCGTCTTCAATCCGTCTTTCACGCTGCTGCCAGATTAATTAAGGGTTCAACGAAATTTGATCAAATCACTCCACTATTGAGAGACCTTTACTGGCTACGTGTTCCAGAGTGTATTTTATATGAAGACAGTTGGATGGTGCATAAATCGGTGAATGGAAAAGCACCATCATACATAACGGAGCTATGTATACCACAGCAGTTGACGAACCGGAGGACAAGGCTTCGATCAGCAGTAACAGCCGAAAGACGTTTATCGGAGGAAAACCGGTGTCACTTCACTAAATTCGGTGAACGTGCTTTTGCTGTAAGGGTACCGACTCAGTGGATCAATCTGCCACCAACAATCAGAGTTATTAGCAGTGAAATTAGTTTTAAAAAACTTTAAGTGTTTAATTCCTAGTTGTAATTGTAAAGCGCCCACGAGGTGGACACACAAAAACGGTGCTACATTAGTAAGCCAGCCTTATTACTATTATTATATATGTCTTTAGGTATCTACTGGATCTTTCTCAGAGTTTCAAGTCCATTCTGTTGGACTCGAAGATCTTGAATGGACGTCCCGAGGAATAACACCAATGCAGGTATATATAAGAACATCCGAGCGTTCAAAAATATAGGTAACGATTTTCCACAGAGGTATTCTAAAGAAGGAAGGAAACAAGCCGTAATCTACTTCAGTGTTACCAGACGGTATGAAATTGACAACTTTACGATTCGATTTTACGCTTCAAATACTGCTGGCAACACTCCGAACATAATTGGTTTTCGAAATCGAAATAATACTAACATCATCCAGTTGATTGAATTGTTATTTTTTTTAAATTCGGATAAGGTAAGATATTATTTATGTACTGTAAAATTCAAAGATAAATATAATTTTGAGATGGTGGATGACTTAACCTACCTGAGTTCCAATATAACAAAAGAAAACGAAGAATATGCAGAAATTAAACGAAGAGTGGCAACAGGAAAAAAGGCATTCTTCTCTTTTCTCCCAGTGCTGAATTCAAAGAGTGATCACAGGAAAACCAAAATCACCATTTACAAAACAATCATTAGAAAAGTTGTGACATACGGGTGTGAGACGTGGACAATGATAAAAAAGTTCGCAGAGGTACTGGACACCTTCGAGAGGATGGTACTGCGTAGAATACTGGGGCCAGTGAATGATGGCGAAGCTTGGAGAGTAGGTACGCTACAACGATGAATTGCATAATATCTACGAGGCACCCAGAATATCTATACATGCCAGACTGAACAGGCTAAGATGGGCCGGACATGTGCAGAGAATGCCGTCAATACGGGCACCAAAAAGGATCCTGGAAGGGTACCCGGGTGAAAGAAGGAGGATCGGGAGGCCAAGGCTATGGTGGGAATGAAGTTAGGAGGGATGCTGCCGAACTGCTCCAGGCAACGGATTGGAAGGCCGAGGTGGGAGACAGGAGAGGTTGGAGGCGAAGACCCATGGAGGCCAAGGCTCGATATGGGCCGTAGAGCCATCGAAGAAGAAGATTTTATTTATGAGATCAGAAACCCTTATTGAGTGCATTTAAAAATTACATGAATTAATTGAAACATCATATATAGTAGCCTTTGAATTGTGCATGGTTTTTTTGTGGTGTGTGGATATTAACTAAATCATTTAACAGATAAATATGTTTTTCAAACCCATGCAATAATTCCACATAATCAGGCCCCTTTCTTTACAATACTTCAAAATCATCATAAAATGTAACCACAAAAAATGTAGCTATAGTTTTCTGAAACATAGTACTTAACAAGAAAAACGATTGTAACAAGCCACTCTACAAAGTATTCAAATTTTGTCTCCACAGGGAATCGAACCCGGGACCTTTGGATCGGCAGTCAGATACCCAACCAACTGATCCACGAAGGCCGACAAAATGAGTTTATATTTTTCGATTGTAATTGATGATTTCGATTGTTTTATATGTAACATCTCGTACTTCTCGTTCAACAAAACAGTTTTTCTTACATGTCAGCAGTTTGATAAAAAATATTTAAAACATTTAAAAACGATACTTGCTTCAATACGCATAGAAATTTTTACATACATTAATTTTGAGAAACTAAATTGCAGTAATTTTATTTTTTAATAATAGATTTTAGAAAATAAAAAAGTTATTTTTAAAAGCTGTTCGGACCAATTGCGTCATTCAGCAAAAAATCCTGATTGACTGCAATAGTATGTAGCACTAGCACATTCGATGTACAACAACACATAATATCAAGTAACGTATAGTCAGAGAGAACCCAGCGCCATACATCAATATCTTTGCAAAATTGCATGTTCATGCATGCCGCAAGGTCTTCCTCATGCTCGTGTATTGTTGATATATTGGTTATTTTTTCACACCTGTACACCTGTCGCTAGTAACACCACACTTTTGGATATACCGTGATGTTCCCTTTTCACAATCAGCGGTACGATGATAATAAAATATTTTTGATTTAAATATTTTATTTTGAAAAATTGACAATTCGTCGATGCCATTTTATGAAAGTGTAGCCTTTTTACCATTTCGAGTAACAAATTTCGAGTCGCCTATATAGGCCTATATCGCCTATATAGTCGAAATATTTGACAGTTGAAAAAATTGAGGAGCACTATTCAGATATCCTTCAAAATCTAATGGGGACTAAGCGAGTATTAGATATACAAATTTGAAAAGAATCGAAAGAGTACCTACTTTAATCTGTAATCGATAAAGTAAAATAAACACTGTACACAGCACACACACAGATAAAATGTGATGAAAATTTCAGCATACAATCTCAGCATGATACTAGTTAATAATCTGTAATAAAAAAATGCGAATTCATAATCCCCCACTGTATCCCCTTGGATTAGTGAAGAGTAAAAATAAATAAATTTATCTACATGTATATTGATTTGAAAACGACAAGATTTGTAAGACAGTTTTAAGGGGGGGACTGCTGTCAACGTACCTATTTTTCAATTTGATATACCATCATTATTTCTTATCAAATCGTTTTGAAAAAAATAATTTAGATAGTTTAAATAATATTAAATAAAAATATACCTTAACTTTTTGATAATGTTCTGTATAAATTCTTGTAGAAAAATAATGGCATACCCCGATTTTCAACGTATATCATATATTTTTAATAAACTATAAGGCGTAGAGTAATATATATTTTTTTAAATTAAAGAAAACAAAAATATCTAGAAAAATATGATGTGACGTTGCATTAATGCTTCAGGTTTAGTAAATAAGCCTAAAAAACATTAATTTTCCATTCAGCGCCATTGCGTAATAAAAGTTTTTTTGGTTTATTTACTTAACCTGATGCGTTAATGCAACGTCATATCATATTTTTCAGGTATTTTGTTCTTCTTTAATTTATAAAAAAATATTGCTATATACCTTATATTTTTTTAGAAATTTAAGTTAAATGTCTAAAATCGGGGTATGCTTATTATTTTCCTACAAGAATATATACAGATTATAATCAAAAAGTTAAGGTTTATTTCTCTTTATTAATATCCAAACTAACTAGGTTATTTTTTTCAAAATGATTCGTTTAGTAATAATGATGGTATACCAAATTGAAAAAATAGGTACGTTGGTAGCATTCACCCTCTTAAGAATAAATATAATTCAAATATCAATACGTTGACATAGAAGAAAACACCAAAAACGTCTTGAAAGAGAGATTCAATTTCAATAAATTTTACATAGAAAATAATATTTCCATTGACATCTCAGTCGATAGTGCCCATTATGCTAAGTGACAGAGATTTTTCTCGAAAATACTTTGATTTTCAAAAGTCACTAAGATGTCGGAATAATATATTTGTTTTGTTTTATGCAAATACAACACTATAACCACAAAAGATAGACTCAACTTTTCTTTTGATCTCAAAGTATAAAATACCAGTTATTGAAAGTGACTTTCATAAATTCTCAGACACTAATTTAGTATTGAAATTCAACTTAAACGATTGATTAAATTTTTTGAAGACAAGATATTCTATGAAAATCAAATAATTGTCTCGATTTTATTTCTCATCTCTTGTAGGAATGATTGTAAATAACGTCAAGAATATATTTATTTATTTATTTATTTAGGTTAAAGTTGGACAAAAAACAGCGTTAAGACATAGTACAATACAATAGTAACATCAAGTATTAAGGCCTATTACATTTTGTCGTTATGATTAATATAAAATAATACAAGTTTGCAAAAAATAAAAATAAAAAATATGATCATATGTTGGTATGTAGGTAATAGCAACATTTCAAGTTAACAATGATTTAAAACATAATATTCAACTAAAAGGAAAAAAAGAAAAAAGAGAAATTAATGCCGTCAAGGTTTCCTATAATAAGCGGTTATTGATCTCCTTTTGTATAGAGTATTTGAATGTTGTGGAGCTGAGGTGAAAGATGTCAAAAATGTCAAATGTTTATGAATCCTGTTATAAATTTAACGTTAAATATCTACCTGGTTCAATTACAGTGATACATTTATGAAAAAACGAGTGAGTTGTGGCCAACGCTATATTCTCAACTACCAAGTCAATCCACAGATTATTCAAATTTTGTATGGTATTTTATTCCATTATCATGTGATGAGTTGGTTAAATCATTTTTTTATTGCAGATTATTAAGTTGTATCATACTGAGAATGTATTCTGAAAGTAGGTACATATATTCACATATTAAAGTATAAAAACTTGATAAATCTTCAATGCCATTTTATGAAAGTGTTGTGCCTTTTCAGCAATTTAAAAATAAAAATTACAAGATTTCTGAGCTTGGGGTAACTATGTATATACAAATTTGCAAAATTTGAAAAGAATCGAATGAGTAAGTTATCTATAATCGATAAAGTAGAAAAAACACGCCGTACATAGTATACAGCACACACACACACAAACACATTGTGATGAAACTTTCAGAATACAATCTCAGTATGATACTAGTTAATAATCTGCAATAAAAAATATACTTTAAAATTGAATTCATCACTCTCCACTGTTTCCCCTTGGGGTAGTGAGGAGTAAAAGCATTGATAAGACTAAATATAAAGTAGATTTAAAGACATGAATACCAACTTGTTACTACTCACTAACCCAAAGGAATTTAGTGGGGAGTTATGACTTCGCAATTTTTAAGGGTATTTTTTTTATTGCAGATTATCAACTAGTATCATGCTGAGATTGCATTCTGAAAAATTCATCAGAATGTATCTGTGTATGTGTGCTATGTGCTGTGTGCTATGTATGCGGCGTGTTCATTTTACTTTATCGATTATAGGCTAAAGTACTCATTCGATTTTTTCAAATTTTGCAAATATCTTATACCTACTCACTTAGACCCCATTAGATTTTGAAGGATATCTGAGTAGTGTTTCTCAATTTTTTTACCTGTCAAATATTTCTATTATTGGTAAAAAGACACATCACTTTTATATAATGGCATTAGAGAATTATTTATTTTTAATTAGTAAGCTGCATTAAGTAGGCTTCATCCCTGAATGGGGGGCACATACATAGCCTTCTTTTAAGCACACAGTCACACTCTCGTTTAGTTGAAATTCTGCCTGAGGAGGGAACGGTTAGTTCCGAAACCGTTCGCAAATTCAATTCTCACGTGGTGTAAACAAAGATGAAAACCTGTTAATTTTTGTTTAAATATACCACAAAGATAAAAATACGATATTTGAAAATATTAACTTTACAATCTGGTACAAAGTGGCTTTTATCATTATGAATTTCTGATCCATTCAAATTCAATTTATTCATTCAAAGGTATTTTTAAAAATGATTTATTTGAATCATCCTCTCAGAACGGAAATGAATGGTATGGGACGAGTCACCAAAGAGACCATTATAATTTTTAAATAAGTTGATATTTATGATGGTAGGGTGTCGTCATTGGAGGTTTTTGAATCGATGGATCGAGGGCATGATGAATGAATACACAACCTTTAAATGCCAGAATAATCCCGAAGGACTAAAATGGAAAAGCGGGTATTCAAAACCATACAATTAACACCGATTGCTTAGATATATTTTTAGCATTTAAGTTATTTTGAATGTTTCGTTGTAAACGTATAGGATAACAAAAGACACAGTCGTTGTAGTCAAAATCATACTTCACATTAGCTACATACATAAGAACTCTCATTCGTTCATATCATCACAGCATACGACATTGTGTAGGGTGACCAGCTACAGGCGTGGGTATATGCCGTTCCTTATAGTAGTAAGCAAGACACCAGCGAGCATACCCACACACCAGTCTTTTCTCACCCGAAATGCCACCATATACAGAATGGGCGTTGAACCTCATTATTTGTAAAATGTTCTTATTGTCCGGTGTATTTTCGATTAGCTGTGAGGCACCGGCTTAGAATAGTGCTTCCACTCTTTACTATTACTTTTTTCGAGTGTCCCGTAAGAGTCGGGTAATCGAAAATACAACAGGCAACAATAACATCTGACATAGTTTAGCAATGAGGTTCACCACGTATTCTGAATGTAGCGCCTTTTTAGGTGAGACGAGACTGGTGTGTGGGTATACACATATGTGTTGTGCTCCCTTTTATAAGGCAATGCACACCCGCACACCTTTCGCTGGTTACGCCACATTGTGGGATATGCCGTGATTGTATGAATGAATGAATGTATTTTCGATTACTTAGTTTATACGAGACACCCGAAAACGACAACAAATATGAGTGCCATTTTACAGGTGTATAACTACATATTCAAATGTTGTAAATGAAACTGATTACCTAGATATTTTCCATCTGTCAAGATCAAAATTTAGAATACACTT
Organism: Molanna angustata; assembly: GCA_963576475.1. Taxonomy (NCBI): domain Eukaryota; kingdom Metazoa; phylum Arthropoda; class Insecta; order Trichoptera; family Molannidae; genus Molanna; species Molanna angustata. Next base: position 8,824,872 of record OY754987.1, on the reverse strand, counting down.
ATTGTATTAAAGTAGAAGTTTTTTTCTCATTTAAAAAAAATTGGCATTATTTGGTAATTTTGTTTTTTTTTGTATTTCAATACTGTTTTTTTTTTTTGTAAAAAAAGTCATTGTTTAGGTATTATTATGTATTACATGTACTCACCTTTTGAAAAACAATGTGTCTTTGTTTATTATTATGTAGTACATTTAATCACCTTTTGAAAAAAAAATTGTCATTGTTTATTATAATGTAGTACATGTACCTACTCACCTTTTGAAAAAAATGTGTCATTGTTTATTATAATGTAGTACATGTACTCACCTTTTGAAAATATGTGTCATTGTTTATTATAATGTAGTACATGTACTCACCTTTTAAAAAAAATGTGTCATTGTTTATTATAATGTAGTACATGTACTCACCTTTTGAAAAAAATGTGTCATTGTTTATTATAATGTAGTACATGTACTCACCTTTTGAAAATATGTGTCATTGTTTATTATAATGTAGTACATGTACTCACCTTTTGAAAAAAATGTGTCATTGTTTATTATAATGTAGTACATGTACTCACCTTTTGAAAATATGTGTCATTGTTTATTATAATGTAGTACATGTACTCACCTTTTGAAAAAAATGTGTCATTGTTTATTATAATGTAGTACATGTACTCAACTTTTTGAAAAAAAATTGTCATTGTTAATTATTATGTAGTATATACATGTACTCACCTTTTGAAAAAAATGTGTCATTGTTTATTATAATGTAGTACATGTACTCACCTTTTGAAAATATGTGTCATTGTTTATTATAATGTAGTACATGTACTCACCTTTTGAAAAAAATGTGTCATTGTTTATTATAATGTAGTACATGTACTCACCTTTTGAAAATATGTGTCATTGTTTATTATAATGTAGTACATGTACTCACCTTTTGAAAAAAATGTGTCATTGTTTATTATAATGTAGTACATGTACTCAACTTTTTGAAAAAAAATTGTCATTGTTAATTATTATGTAGTATATACATGTACTCACCTTTTGAAAAAAATGTGTCATTGTTTATTATAATGTAGTACATGTACTCACCTTTTGAAAATATGTGTCATTGTTTATTATAATGTAGTACATGTACTCACCTTTTGAAAAAAATGTGTCATTGTTTATTATAATGTAGTACATGTACTCACCTTTTGAAAATATGTGTCATTGTTTATTATAATGTAGTACATGTACTCACCTTTTGAAAAAAATGTGTCATTGTTTATTATAATGTAGTACATGTACTCACCTTTTGAAAAAAATGAGTCATTGTTTATTATAATGTAGTACATGTACTCAACTTTTTGAAAAAAAATTGTCATTGTTAATTATTATGTAGTATATACATGTACTCACCTTTTGAAAAAAATGTGTCATTGTTTATTATAATGTAGTACATGTACTCACCTTTTGAAAATATGTGTCATTGTTTATTATAATGTAGTACATGTACTCACCTTTTGAAAAAAATGTGTCATTGTTTATTATAATGTAGTACATGTACTCACCTTTTGAAAAAAATGAGTCATTGTTTATTATAATGTAGTACATGTACTCAACTTTTTGAAAAAAAATTGTCATTGTTAATTATTATGTAGTATATACATGTACTCACCTTTTGAAAAAAAAAAGTGTCATTATTTATTAATATTTAGTACATGTACCTACTCACATTTATTGTTAATTTATTTTTCAAAGTTAATTTGTTAAGTTAATAAGATGGGTCGGTGGCAGAACGGTTAGGGCGCTGGGCTAGTAATCCAGTGGTCGAGAGTTCGAATCCTGCCTCGACCGATTTCGTTCACCTAAGCACAAGCATTTATTTGCTTATTTTAGGGAACGTAGGAAGATGTATATTATATACTTGTTTAACAAGGACATATTCTTTAAAAAAAAATTGTGCTAGTTGACTGCTTGTATTCTCTGAGTTGATTAATTCATTTATACTTATTTTCTGTTCTTATCTCATGATACTGCGTCTTTTATTTGACTTTTTTGTGTAGATATTTTAACCACAACATATCGACTTTTTCAGTTACAACTGCATTGAATTTTTATTCCAAAATAATTCATATTCATTTACTGTTCTTTCTTCTAACTTGTATTTATTTACTTCTTATTGAGTTTTCAATTGAATGTACCTATGTATAATTGTTTTCTGGAATTATTGTTATTTTTTTTCATTGTTATTTTTCTTTTTTTTAAACTACTGTTCATGTGTTAAAGTTCAATGATGTTTTTTTTTATTTTGATTGAAATTTTTGAAACTTATATAAAATATGTAGATTGACTGCGAAATACATATCCTTGTACTTGTCAAGTATTGTTGCTGTCGACTGCGGGTATAGTATTTGGTAGGACCGATATAGATAAATACGTAGAACAGACTGCGCAACGGAATCACCAACTGCTGCACGCATCACGTTTCGTTCACGTTATCACGTTACTTTATGGATCTAGATTTCTGGGCATTGGTTTCCAACGAGAAATATCCATGTTTGAAGAAATGTGTTGAACAATTGCATTCGTGTTTTGGTTCAACATATTTATGTGATTCAGCATTTTCCTATTTAAAACAAACAAAAAATAAACACCGTTCTCGCTTGACAGACGTTCATACACTGGATTCTGTAAGGTTGGCAATTTACAACTACAAACCTGATTTTGCTAATCTAGCGGGAGATGTTCAGACGCAGTGCTCACACTAATATACATACATAAGTAGTTACTAAGAATAATTTTCAGTTTTATGTTTTCCCTCTTAATAAAATATAAAAATACTACTTAATTGTGTACTGAACTATGCTGTTTCATTTAAAATTTCAATAAGTATGTAATTGGTAGATCGCATAGGGCTTTCTCAGTAAACAGTAGATCTTGGATCTAATCAAGTCGGCCACCCCTGATCTATATAATATGTGTATATATGTTGTATATCTATAAGTTGTTTTCTTTATATTTTTTGTATTTGTTTCTATCCTCAGCACTTTATTTTCTTTTTATATTATTATCCAATGTAATTAACAAAATAATTTTGTCTGTATTTTTATTGCTTTACCCACGACAGGGTGTGCCTCGTGAGATTTTGTGATTTCTGTGCACGGTTGCATTTTTATGATTGATATTATGTATGTTTGTGTGTTTTATCTCTTTACCGTGTTCCAAATCTCAAAAAAATAAATAAATAAAATACAACATAGTTGCAAAGGTTATGGCAAAAGTGACACGCAATTCTCAACACAACGTTGAACGTCAACTGATTTTATTAGTTGATTCCTATCAGTATACGTTTACGTATCCCTGTTTTATAATACCTACCTTTATGCATATTTGATATCACCCTCATTCTTTCGCTAGAAGAGCTTCACGTATTTTTTATTTCAATTACCATATAAAACACAGTTAACATCGTGGTAATTTAAGAGATAAGTGAAAAACGCGAAAGAAATGTGCATGTTAATTCGACCGAGTTAGAAAAGAGTCCCTGTGTCGGCTTCGATCCATTAGATTACAATAATTGAGCTCAGAGGGCCGTGTAAGAATGAGCTAATGGACTTTTCCACTATTTTCCACGAGCTTTTCACCGTAAACTTTTCTATTGTGTTATGTTTCCATCGCCCGGAGAGAACAAAGTTCCATTGAAAAACTCTTTTTGCATTCTTCACGGTTGTGCTTCCTCGTCTCACAGATTAACACTCTCTATAGGGATATTCCCACTTGTACATACATACGTAGGTATGTCTCTAGTTTGTGAAATAATAAGAGTTCAAAAGAGCAAAGAAAATCCATTAAAATAAGCCCCACATAGAAAGTTGTAGGTCTTATCTTGTATTGTACTCTATAAATACATTGAATAGTAGGTTTATCTTGATACTATTTCATTTTATTTGAATTTTCACTCTATTCAAATAGAAGCAATATAGAATGAACATCAAAATAGTATTCTCTTGTCAATAGAACCACGGCGTGATTGTGTGTACTTTATCGAAAAATATTTATTTTAACTCCTCACTACCCCAAGGAGATATAGTGGGCAGTGGCGACTGGTCGATTGTATTTTTGATCATTTTTGGTAGTGCAATTTTTTCCTGAATTAATAATAAATTAATAGGTATTTAAACCATAAATACAATATAGGATATTTAAAAAAATGTATTAAAGTCACAGTATTTGTTTTCAAATAATTTTAAAAACCGCGCCAGCGTTCTCTTTTATAAGTGATATTGTTATTTTACAATATTGTTTCACTGATTTATCAACAGATGTCGTGAAGACAAATGTATGGGAGTATTATTCATACAATTTTCCTCTCAATCAAGTATTAATATACTAAGTAATTAGGTCTAAAGTTGTGTGTCAATATGTGACACTCGTATTTTAGTCGCGGAATCGGCTGTATGTCATGTAAACGTGGCACTCATCTCTTTCAATACGAATGGCTCATGAATTAGAGAGCGAGATAGATGTATACATACTAACTACATCTAAGATATGATAAGCTTGGTGCAGCGCACGAGCCTGCACGAGTCTGCCTTATGAATTCAGTACAAGTATCGCTATTTCATCTGCCAGGGGACTATCTCTTTCTCTTCATACATACGCTGTATTAAAAAGAAATCAATTTTGGTGCAATATGGATATCGCACGCCATACATTACATAATGATAATATTTGTATTGCGGTAGATTTCATTATAATATGATGTCGATTGCGAGGGTATATATAATAATCAATTGGTTTAGAAAAATAACAGTAATAAATTAAAGCGTAAAAATATATTAAAAACATATTTTAATATTAATTTTTAGAATATACCATTTAAAAATTGGTAGTGCAATTGATCCAACGCACTTCATATAGAGTCGCCGCTGATAGTGGGGAGTTATGAGTTCGCAATATAATATAAGGTTATTTCTTTTGTTGCGGATTAACTAGTATACTGAAAATTACTTCACAAGTATCTGTATGTGTGCGGCGTAATAAGTGCTTTGTGCTATGTACTACTAGTTTTCTAGTTTATCGTTTATAGACTTGTTCGATTAGGTATATTCAAATTTTGTAAATTTGTATAATATCTAATACTCACTTAGACCCCATTAGATTTTGAAGGATATCTGAATAGTGTTTCTCATTTTTTCAACTGTCAAATATTTCAAAGTGACCCCAAGCTCAGGAAACTTAAAATTTGATATTTTTATTATATACATATTTGTGTATTACTGATACCATGTTAAAATTGATAGGTACTTGATATTTGATTAAAATTGAACAATTGAAATCATAATAATATACATACATCTATATACATGACGTAACTTTTAACTAAATTAATATTAAGGATAACTGTGCGAGAACACCTTCACCTAATTTATAAGGACTGTTGCTTTCATTGTTTACAAATACACCAATCTCTCAATAGATGGCGTTAGAAAAGGGTTTCTTCATTGGTTCATAGATGGCAAAAGTAATAATGTCCTATTTTCAGGTTATTAGTTACTCATTATTCAAATATATTTTTTCTAAGTGCGTAGGTATATTATTTTAGTATATTTTAATGATTTTTATGTCTCAAAATAATATCATTAAAATATACTAAAATAATATACCTACGCACTTAGAAAAAATATATTTGAATAATGAGTAACTAATAACCTGAAAATAGGACATTATTACTTTTGCCATCTATGAACCAATGAAGAAACCCTTTTCTAACGCCATCTATTGAGAGATTGGTGTATTTGTAAACAATGAAAGCAACAGTCCTTATAAATTAGGTGAAGGTGTTCTCGCACAGTTATCCTTAATATTAATTTAGTTAAAAGTTACGTCATGTATATAGATGTATGTATATTATTATGATTTCAATTGTTCAATTTTAATCAAATATCAAGTACCTATCAATTTTAACATGGTATCAGTAATACACAAATATGTATATAATAAAAATATCAAATTTTAAGTTTCCTGAGCTTGGGGTCACTTTGAAATATTTGACAGTTGAAAAAATGAGAAACACTATTCAGATATCCTTCAAAATCTAATGGGGTCTAAGTGAGTATTAGATATTATACAAATTTACAAAATTTGAATATACCTAATCGAACAAGTCTATAAACGATAAACTAGAAAACTCATCACGCTGTTTTCATGTTCCGGGTAGGAAAAGAGGACTGACCCCCATACTGTCCTATCTTGACATACATACCAACATGTGTTAAAATTTCCAATAATTTGGATTTATGGGTTTATAGTTTGATTCTTATTCTTCTACTATATATACTATCGCTATCGGTAGTTGGATCTCATGTGTTACATGCAACTAGTCTTAAATATATATATATATATATATATATATATATATATATATATATATATATATATATATATATATATATATATATATATATATATATATATATATATATATATATATATATATATATATATATATATATATATATATATATATATATATATATATATATATATATATATATATATATATATATATATATATATATATATATATATATATATATATATATATATATATATATATATATATATATATATATATATATATATATATATATATATATATATATATATATATATATATATATATATATATATATATATATATATATATATATATATATATATATATATATATATATATATATATATATATATATATATATATATATATATATATATATATATATATATATATATATATATATATATATATATATATATATATATATATATATATATATATATATATATATATATATATATGTAAATGATAAAAATATTATTTATTTATTATTAAAAATAACAAAGAAAAATACACAATACAACAATATATACAATTTTTAAAAAGATACATTATAATTTTGTTTTTTTTATGACTCAACTTTAAAAAGAGTTTTCTCGTGCTTTGAAGTGAGTCACATTTCACAAATCTACAAACTATCTATTTATATACATACATCTTAATCTAGGCACTTATCTATTTACAATAACATACATATTTAGATACAAACATACATAATATTATATATAAAGAGAGAAAAAAAAATACAAAATTGGTCTGTAGAATAAATAAAAATACACAAATTGAAAATAAATAATACACAATGAATACACAAGAAAAATGTTACTTCAAAAAGTCTTTCAGCAATACCAAGAACCCACCAAAATTATATTGCGCCACTATTCTCATATCCACTGGTAAATCATTAAACCACTTCACCCCATAATATGAATAATGATTTTGGCCAAAGGATGTATATTTCTTTGGGATCTTTATCATTCCACTTGTGCGAGGACCAATTCTTAGATTGTCTATAGGGTGAATTTGGTTAGTGAAATATTCTTTACACATTTGTATAATTGCATTTATTTTATATAACACATTTAATTTTTTAACTTTTAATT